>PVJH01004895.1:0-89988 GCA_004026705.1 Nesogale talazaci | reverse complement strand
GTTTCAAGGGGCTGCAATGCAGCAGACTCGCACAAATGCATTCCCTGACAAGGCAAAGCGTATGACGTCCAGTGTTCCACTGTTTTCTCATGTTCCACTGGCCCCCTTCTCTCAGGGCTCCTGGGGACAGAGAAGGCCCCCGAGTGGCCCAAAGGGCTTGTGGTCACTTGCTTACCTGAAGCATGCCAGTTCCCATACTCCCATGGGAGCAGAGGGATGGAGACCTTTCAATTTGCTCTACACTAACACGAGAACCACCGGGAGCCAGAGCACACTCAACAGTGGCAGCACATCTGGTTTCCAGGTGGTCCCCAGGCAAAGCCTAACTCACTGCCATCAAGTCAATCCCACTCAGCGGGTCTCAACAGGACCTGTGAGTGTCTGAGACAGGATTAGTGGAGTAGAGCCTCCTCGTTCACTTCCCTGAGCACCTTCCACTAGACCTCCCAGCCTCTCATTCCGTCAGGCATCGGGAATGCATCTCAGTGGAAAGTGAAAATCCAGTGTCTCCTTCCCGCTCTTCCATGAATCTTGTGTGGATGTTCTGTTTTTTAAGTTGATTTCTGAATTCCAGCTTTGTAAGTTTGTTTTCTTTCTCTCTCTCTCTTTAAAATCATTTTATTAGGGACTCATGCAACTCTTGATCACCATTGTGTCAAGCACATTTGTACATTGGTTGCCATCATCATTCTCAAAACATTTACTTTCTACTTGAGCCCTTGGTATCAGCTCCTCATTCCTCCACCACCCCCCTCCACCCGCCTTCCCTTGTGGACTCTTGACAATCCACAAAATATTATTATTTTCTCAGCTTTGGGAGCTCCGTTTGGGGGGTGCTCAGGAAGGCTGGCCTGTTCAACTCTCAGCCAAGCAGCCACGTTTCTTCTCATTAACTTTGGGGCTGTGGCTCAGGCATCATCCAAATGGCTCTTCTCCCTGCCTCTTTCTTTTGAACCTAAGTGAAGCACGATGAAACAGTGGGAGGGGAGGGTCTCGTGAAACCCACCAGGCAGTGAGTCAGGACAGGCTGTTACAGACGTGGTGTTTTGTTGCCAGGTGCTCTCAAGCCTGCTCCAACTCACAGCAACCCTGTGTTCACCGCCCAGCCCCGCGGCCTCCTCACCCTTGTTCCATTGCACCCCATCTGTGCAGCCCCCGTCACAATCTGTCCTGCCGAGGTCTTCCTCTTTTCCACTGCCCTCCACTTGACCCCATGTGGTATCCTTCCAGGGCCTGGTGTCTTCTGACACCATGTTCAAAGGGCAGGAAGTGCAATCTCTCCGTCCTTCCCCCAAGGAGCATCCTGGCTCTGCAGCTTCCCAGACAGAGGTGCCTGTGCCTTTGGCAGTCGGTGTGCCTTTCCTTATTCTTTGCCAGCACCTCCGTTCAGACACCCAGGCTTTTCTTCTCTCCTCCTCACACAGTCTCCAACTTCCACATGCGCCTGAAGCCATGGGACATGCCATGGCTTGGTTCAGGTGCACCTTAGTCTTGAAAATCACATCCTTGCTTTCCAACACTTTAAAAAGATCCATACATCAGTTTGGTTGGGGGGGGGTGTTTCAAAATTATTTTATTGGGGGCTCATACAACTCATCACAATTCATCCATCCATCCATTGTATGCAAAGCACATTTGTACATTGGTTGCCAGCATCGTTTTCAAAACATTTGCTTTCTACTTGAGCCCTTGGTGTCAGCTCCTCATTTCCTCCTCCATCCCTGCTCCCCCTCCTTCCTCATGAACCCTTGATAATTTATGAATCATTATTATTTTGTCATATCATACACTGTCCAATGTATCCCTTCACCCACTTCCCTATATCCATACCCCAAGGAGGAAGTTATATGTATATCCCTACAATTGGTTCCCCCTTTCTACTCCACCTTCCCTCCACCCTCCCAGTATCACCACTCTCACCAGTGGTCCTGAAGGAATCATCTGTCCTGGAGTTCCCATGTTTCTGTTTCCTACCTGTACCAGTGTACATCCCCTGGTCTAGCTGGATTTGTAAGGGTGGAATTGGGATCATGATAGTTGGTGGGGGGGGGGGAGGGAGGAGAAGAGCATTTAAGAATGAGAGAAAAGTTGTTACATATTTCATTGTTGCTACACTGTACCTTGACTGGCTCATCTCCTACCCATGAGTGACACTTCCATAAGGAGATGTCACTTCACCTACAGATGGACTTTGGGTCCCCAATCTGTACTCTCCCTCATTTACAATGATAAAACTTTTAGTTATTTGATACCAGATGCCCGAGCCCTTTGACACCTCATGTTCACACAGGCTGGTGTGCTTCTTCCATGTGAGTTTTGTTGTTTCCAAGCTAGATGGCTGCTTGTTTACATTCAAGTCTTTAAGACCCCAGATGCTATATGCTTTTGATAACAGGCACCATCAACTTTCTTCACTCCATTTGCTTATGCACACATTTGTTTTCAGCCATCATGTCAGGAAGGTGGTCACACAAGGATATGATTTTAAGTTATTCGATATCTGATTCCTGATCCCTTCAAAACCTTTTGGTCACACAGACTGGCATGCTTCTTCCATGTGGGCTAGGTTGCTTCTGAGCTAGATGGCTGCTTGTTTACTTTCAAGCCTTTTGTTTTACATTGAGTTGTAATCCATACTGTAGATTGCAATCCTTGATCTTCAGGGATCTTCAAGTACTTCAAGTCCTCCTCACCTTCAACAAATAAGATTGTGTCTTCTGTTAGTAAACCTTCCTCCCATCCTGACGCCACACTCTTCTCCATAGAATAGTTTCTCTGGCACACACAGAGGAGATGATAGAAAATTTAGCGGATGAGTAGTTAACCTATTTCCCAGCAAACCTGGATGCCAGGGGTCTGGTTCTGGCCCCCGAGCTCAGAGAGCTGGGCTTGCACTCAGTTCTTTGCCACCCAGTAGATTCTGACCCCACACATAGCAGAATAGAGCTGGCTAAGATCTCAGGGTACACTGAGGCACTATTTTCACCCTCTCTGTTCAACAGCCCACCAGCTAGGACCTGAGATCATGCGGTCCAAAGAGTCCCAAACCCAGTCAGACTGTCTCTGAAATTTGGAGGGGGGTGGGGGGTCTAGTTATGCTTCCAATCTTCCTAAGCTGGGGTTCCAGACCCCATATGGGTTTGGGAAAGTGAAGGGGAAGTGGTAAAAATTGTGGCCGCCATCAGAGGTTTCTGAACAGAAGCAACCAAAAAAAATTCAAGATAATTCAAAATCAAATGCATCGTGAATCCATGTTGCCCATTTCTTCAGTGAAAAGGATCATGCATGGTAACATTTAAGAAGCCCTCCTCTTCCTACTTCTTCCCTTTTACTTTGGGGGTGCCATTGCTTTCTTTGCTTTCTTTGGGTTAAGTGATCAAGGAGACTTGAGGATTGGAGTCAGATTGTGTGTGTGTTATCTTTTTACTTTGATCAACACCTGCCATGTGAATGAGAGAGTGTGGTGTATGTGTGTGTGACTGTATCATGTGGGGTGTGTGTGTGTGTGTGTGTGGTATCTTTTGCTCAACATCTACCATGTGAATGAGTGAGTGAATTCATGTGTAGTGAGGCCTGCTGGAAGGATTAAGGAGGATACAATATTGAAATTGTGTCAAATGTTGTTTGGCCAAGAACAAGCATGTGCAATAAATGCTTCATTTTTTAGGATGACTGCCATCATTCCAGGCGGAGCGAGTCTTCCTCCTGGGCACCTCTCCCCCACCTTGTGGAGCACCATGGGTGGGCGGGCATGGGGACTTGGATGCGTGGTTACCCAGAGTGAGGACCGCATTCAGGAGAGATGGTTAATGCAGAAATTGACAGGTTGGAGCCCCATCACCTTCTCTTCTTAAAACAGCAGTTTCCCTGTGAGCCCCTCTCCTCCTTACCTCCCTTCCTGGGAGATGCTGGCCAGTGGGAATGGACCAGTGCTATGGACTACTGCTCCTGGTCAGACCCCAGAGCTCTCTTGCCAGAGATCCTTTGATCTCTCAGAGTCCAGCTGCCAGACATTTTTCAGTGATTCTGGGAGACATCACACCCCACCCCATCTTCCCTTGGCAGAATCCAGGAGCCATGCCTTTGTTAAGCTTCTTGGAAGGCAGGGTGTAGGGACCCCAGTTCTGCTCCAACAGGCCTGCTCTGACTCAAGAAATTTGTAGGGTGGGGGGAAGCACTCAGCTGAGCGCTGAACACCTGAAGTGGAGGAGCTGACCTTCCTGGTGACTTACTCCAGCTTCAGCTGCCTGCTCCTCCCTGGCAAAGGGACGGGAGGTGAGCTGTCCAGATGGTCAACAGGGTGGTCCCAGCCCGGTGACCTCCAGACTGCCCTTCAAGGAGTGAAAGATAATCTCAAAGGGTCCCCTGCTGTTGCTGCTCTGTCCAGCTGTTATCTAGATGATTCAGATTCATGGGAACCCCCCTCACCGGTAGCAATGGTCCCCTTGATTTTCCTGCATGTGTGTCTATGGAGGCAGATAATCAAGGCTTTCTTCCTCCATGACTCTCTGGGTGGGTTTGAACAGTCTGCCTTTCAGCTAGTGACCCAGAGCTTAACTCTATGCCCCCCTTCGGGGATTTCTGTCTGGGAGCCAAAACTGTGCTTTGTCTGAAGCACTCTGTCTGAGACTAGCAGGGGCAATCGGAGGTAAGCATGCTGGAGAAATTGGGAAGCTCAGGGCTCACTGGAAAACATAAGTCAATTCCTAGCCCCCTGTTCTGCATCCTAGTGCTATAGCAGGTCACCAAAGACTGTTTAATGAAGATGCAAGTGGTGTGCATGCATTAGAGGCATGACATGGTGGACGCTGAGTGGCTTGGAGCCATTGTCAACTCTTGGTGACCCTGTGTGAGGAGGAAAACAACCCCGTTGGATTTCCAAGGCTTCATCTTGATGGGAGCCCATCTCCAAGTCTCAGGCCCCCGTGAGTTACTGAGGGAGCACCAGCCGCCAGCCTTTCTGTTAACAGAAAGGACATTGGTACATATGTTGCCATCATCATTTTCAAAACATTTTTTTTCTATTTGAGCCCTTGAAACCTTGATCATTTATTTTTAAAGTGTTCACGTCTTACACCGACTTCTGTCTCCCATCTCCCACTTTTCTGTTGTCTGGGAGGGGGTTGTATGTTGATCATTGCAATCTGTGCCCCTTTTCTCCCCCCCACCTTCCCCTTCCCTTCCTGGTATTGCTACTCTTGCTATTATAAACCTGAGGGGTTTCTCTGTTCTATATTCCCTGGGTTGCTATCTCTTGTCAGTTCCAGGGTACTTGCTCTGATCTAGTCAGACTGGTAAGGTAGATTAGGGTCCTGATAGGGGGGAGGGGGAAGCAGTAAGGAATTCAGTGCTCTCCTGGCTGGCATGTCTCTTCCTTGTCACTCTTCTGTAAGAGGATGTGTATGCATTGGAAGCATGACATGAGGCAGGCAATTGTCTAGAGACGGGCTTTGGGTCTCCATTCTGCCCTCGCCCTCATGCCCATCTCTCATAACCTTTAAACTGTAAATAATCCACCTATCCGTTCAGGCTGTTCATTGTATCTTTAATTCCCCCATGGCTGCTGGCCGGGACTATTGAGACCTTCGATTATCTCAAGAATCCCCAGTGGTTGAACAGTCAGGTTGGTTTCCTGAGTTGTCAAGATGGCAAATGCATCCACGATGAATTTCCTCTGGTCCCGATTGTGCCCACGTTCCCCATTCTTTCTGCGGGGTCTCACTGCCACCAAGTCATAGTTGCCTCAGAATCTGCCCCTACGGGTCTCTGGGGCAACAGTTGATGACCGGGGCAAAGACCTCAGCCTTTATTGCATGGAGCTGCTGGCCTGCAAATCATAGGCCCACGCTTACCCTAGAGGGCACGCAGGTTTCTCATTGATGTAGGGCAGATTCCTGGAAGTAGAGTAAAAATGCACATGAAATAATAATAATAATAATACAAAAAGGCTTTTGATAGTCAGATAAAAGCAAGGAGAAAAAAATATGCCCTTCAGGAAGATGATACCAAATTCAAGTCCCCCCCACCCTGCCACAGAGCGCCCTGCTGGCTCCCTGCCCTTTCCCCGGGTCCAAGAGGCATTATCTCTGAGTGATTTAAACTGCCCAGAGAAAAAGCCTTTGATAAGGACTTCTAAACAGCCCCAGCTCACATGCGGGCGCCTGCATATTGGCTTTCAGCTTGATAAATACTTTCTTATAAGGTCATAAATATCAGCGGTAGCAAAGGTTAATGTAGTGTGCAGTGCTGTAAAACTGGGCCGGCAACCTGCTAGATCATGATGATGGATGAGTGCCTCTCAGTGCGAAGTGCACTGCCTTACCAAGTGCGTTTCCAAGTGCCCACTAACTCAACAAGTGCAGAGCAGCGTCGGCTGGCACAGCCAGGTCTGCAGATGTGATTTATGAAGCGAGCACCTTGCCTCCCGTGACACGCCAAGGAGGAGGAGTGGGAGGAATGGCGACAGAATAGAAAGAGGACCCGGAGTTTAGGAGGGGTGACCTGATCCTCGGACGTATATGAACACCTTCCTTGTTCTCCCCAAGGTAGAGACAGTTTAGAAGGCCAACCTACTTTATTGATGAAAGGGGGGTGGGGAAGAAAAAGAATCATTTTCCTACTGTGGCAATTAACTCCCCTCTTGGCCTGTGGTGTTAGAATCAAGGAGAATTAAGGGGGTCGTGGGAGAGGAAGGTCATCTTAGGAAACCCCGGTGGGTGTATGTGAGTGTGTGTTTGTGTATGTGTCTCTGTTTTTAGACCTCAGACTTTTGCATGATTCCATTGAAGGGCTGAGCAGTTTTTTGTTTGTTTGTTTCTTAAATTCAGGCGCCTGTCCCAGTATGGATGCTGGTGATGTGGGCTGTTTTCATTTTCTCACCTGGGCTGGCATGGGGCTTGGAGGAGTGTGGATGATGAAGGGGAATCCAGGATGTGTGTGTTCAGACGCCACCGGGTGATCTACCCCCAGAGGAGACAAAGCAGAATGGGTCATTCCACCAACCATCTGCTCCTAAGGTTGTGAACCTTTGGCGATGGATGGGGAGCAGCGTTTGTTTATCTTCCCCAAAGCTCGTCACGGGAGCAGTTAAGTAACACCAATCCTGCTACTCACCTGGTGTAGTCAACACCAGTGTCCTTGCCTATATTCTCCATCAAAGTAAATCCACCCAGTGCCTCTTAAAGCCAGGCTGGCCCAGGCCTATTTGTCACATGGACAACCCAACTCACTGCCCTTGAGTTGATGCCAATTTATTACAACCCTATAAGCCAGGGTCGAACTGTTCTTATGGGTATATGAGCATGCTTAATTCTTTACTTGAGTCAGAAACCTCAGCCTCTGGGTGTTGACCGGTTCTAGAAGGATTCTAGACCATGTGATATCTTCTATATTGACCTTGTCTAGAGAGATTCTCTGTAAGTGGGACCATACAATATCTTCTGTAATGATCTGTTCTAAAGAGATTCCCTGTGAGTGGGACTACACAATATCTTCTGTATTGACCTTGTGTAGAGAGATTCCCTGTAAGTAGGGTCCCATGTGTCCTCCCGTGTCGGGCTTCTTTCATGTAGCCTGATGTTCCAGGGTTCATCTACATGGTAACCAGGGCCAGAACTGGATGTTCCTTTAGTGATTTGGTTGTGCTCCATCAGAACCATGCCTGTTGGCTCCCCTGAAGATCTCTGTGTGATGTCTGCAAGATTTGGGCTGCTTTGAAAGAACAAGTAGAATCAAAATCTACTGGGCATTGCCAACACTGGCAATTTGATCCCTGCATTGTTTAGTAGCTAGTCACCAGGTAGAATAATCTGGAACAGACTGAAGACTGGTGTGTGTTGTCGTCCTCTCTCCCTCCCTTATAACCTCTATCTCTACCTTCCTCCCTCTTTCCTCTCTCTGACTCTCCCTCTTTTTCTCTCCTTCCCTTTTTCTTTCTCCCTCCCTCGCTCTCTCCCACTCTCAAGCCCCCTTCATACTTTTAACTTCATCATTTGGTGTTTGCATGTGCACGCATGGACACACACACCACACACACACACACACACACCTGTTTGACTCACTGCTGAAGCCAAGTCTGCCATGGTTATGTAGGGCTGCCCCAGCCGAAGGACCCCAAGGGGTGGCTATAACAAATGAATCTCTATTTCCTACCAGTTTAGGAGGCAGGACATCCGAGGCCAGCATGCTAGCTCTTGGGAAAGACTCTCCGTCGACTCTGGGGAAGGTCCTTGTCTCCTCGGCTTCAGCACCTTGGCTTCTTGGCAGTCTTTCTTCCATCATTTTTGCCCTCTTCTTCTGCTTCTTTTATAGCTCAAATAGGAATTGGGTTAAGACACACCGGAAACCAATATTGTCTTATTACCACAGCAAAGTAAACCTTGTGCTCAAATAGTTGTCAGTTCTGGAATTAGACAGGTGGCCATCTAGCAGGGAAGCAGCAAGCCCATATGAAAGAAGCACACCAGCCTGTGGGATCATGAGTGTCATCCGGGCTGGGTAATAGGCACCAGAAGACCCAAAACAAACAAACAAAAACCATATTGTTGAGAATTGGTGGGGGGAAGGGGTTGGAGTAGAGAAACACAAACCCATCTGTAGATGATGGGGCAGCCCCTCACAGAAGGGTCGTGAGGAAGGGGTGTGTCAATCAGGGTGCAGTAAAGCACTGGTGAAACACACTATATTCCTTTGATTCCTTGAGGCTTCTTCCCTCACCACTATCTCGACTTCAGTCTTGTCTTTCACTGTGTACTAGACTGGAGCATGTGCACAGGTTCAGAGAAGAGATAAGAGCCCAGGACCCATGGAATCCAGGAGCAGGAATGGGAGTAGCAATACCAGATGAGGGATGGGCAGGAAGTGAGCCTAAGGAAGAGGGTTATGGATTGAATTATGACACCCTCCCAGCCCCCAAGTTACATATTATAAACTATAACCTGTATGCCTGTGATTATAATCCCCTCTTGGAATGAGTTGTCTTTGTTATGTTGATGAGACAAGAGTTGAATAGGTGTATCTTTGAGTCAATCTCATTTGATATATAAAAGTGGTCAAAGGTATGCTAGCAATCCAAGATGGAGAAAAGGGGTTCAAAGCCACAAGAAGAGCAGACGTCAGTGAGAGATGGACTGTCCTCCAGAGCAGAGAGAGAGAGAAAGCCTTTCCCAAAAGCCAGCGCCAGCATTCTGACACCGTGGCTCCGACATTGTGAGAAAAACAATTATTGTTTATTAATGCCTCCATCCACTGGATAACTAAGACAAAGATTACTCCGATTGTCATGATTAGGTGAGGAGAAGAGTGAAAGAAGGGGGCTCTAATTGCAGTGATTGACACATAACTGCACATACCCCCCTCCAGGGGGACAAACAACAGAAACTATGGGGAAAGGGAGATAGCGGTTGGTGTAAGATAGCAAAATAATTACAATTTATCAAGGGGTCACAGGACCAGGGGATGAGGAGCTAATAGCAAGGGTTCTGTAGAAAGTAAATGTCCAAAAAATAATGATGCTTGATCCAATTGATGTATGGATTGTTAAAAGTGCTGTAAGAGCCCCCAATAAAATGATATTTTAATAAACAAAAAAATGTAAAACCTAGTCCTAGAAGCTCTGAGGGACCCGTCTCTGGAGAGGAACATCATGCTTGGTGAAAGAGAGGATCCCCAGAATAGTAGAAGCCCCTCCATGATGGATTGATCCCAGTGTTGCCACAGTGTGCTCCAGGAAAACAGGGATCAAATGGTGGGGCAGGGTGGACAGCTGCTGTGTGGGGGCCATTGGGAGTCAGATGGGCAGGGCTTCCCACTGCTGTGCCTGGGTCAATGGGAGTCAGAGCCTACCAGAAGCAGCTCCCAGCAGCAACAACATAGGAGCTCGGAGGTAGCACATATTTTGGATAAATGCAAGTCAGTCCATGACTGAATGTTCAAGGTACTCATGACAATGCAGTGAGGGGTGGGGATGGGGGTGGTGTCAGTGGGGATAGGATAGCACAGAGGGAACATACAGACCCCGGGAGGTGAGCAGGTGCTTGAGAAGGCAAAGTCACATGGAGAAGAGATAGCACGCAGGAGAAGTCACCATTTTCTCTTCTGCTTCTGGACCTCCACCTTTCCTATCATCTGAAGCCCCCTCAGGTGTGGCGGTCATGTGTTTATGTCAATTTCATGATTGAGATGTAGGGGTGGAGTCTAGCCTGTTCATCTGGAGATAGCCATTGAGTAGCCAATGAGGCCTCTGTGTGGGCGTGGCTTTCTCCTGAGACTTCTGGGAAATCTTGCAATATTTCCCTCGTGAAGATGAGAAGCTAACTTCCCCAGTGGTTGGGAGTTAGTTTCAGAGATGATGAATCATGGACAAGACAAGATGGCAGCATCCGAGAAGCTGGAGGAGCCGGCGGAGAGACCACACAGCCTTGCCCTGATGGAGCCAGACCTCTGAAGCTGGGGCGGCCACATGGAGACCTCTGCCAGCGATGAGTTGTTTCTGCCACCATGGGATGCTGTTGATGGACCCTGAGCCCTGGAAGTGAGGAGCCATGTGGAGACCTCTGACAGTGCCGGGATTCTGCACCCACTGGCTTGTGACTTCGTGAGTTGAAAGGAGACTTCATAGACTGATATGAGGCATATGGGTTAATATCGGACTTATGACTTTGTACTGGACTGGATTGGGATGCTTTCTTAATGTCCTATTTCTCTTATATATAAACCCTTTCCTTATATCCATATGCGTGTCTATGAAGTTTGTTCCTCTAATCTACCCGGACTAACACACCAGGAGAGGACTGTGTGCGTATGTGCTTGTGTGTGTTTTCTGTTGCCTTCCAAGCTGTGCTGACCTCTGTCCTGAGTGGTCACCTGGCTGCCACAGACGGGCAGAAGTCCGTTATTGCAGGCAGGGTGGTAGTCCCACACCTCTATCATCCACTGGGAAGCTCCCTTTGGTGCATGGTTATTGTGACTCCACTCTTGTGCCCCCAGCCAGCTACGTCTCGTGTCACCCCAGAGATCACAGAAGGAAACACCGCTTGGTCTGGGAGCCCCTGGTCAAAACTGTGGCGCAAGCCCACCTCGTGGAGAGCCTCTCCCTCCTCTCCCCATGTCACCAACCATGGGGCCTTCTTCTGATGGTCTTTCCCAAGGGTGTGCCCAGAGGAAGTAGGCAGCAAGCTCCCCCTTCCCCCGCCTTTCCAAGGCATGTTCTGATTGCTCCTTCTAACAACTACTGAGAATGTCCTCTCTGGGTTCCGCGTGGAGGGGAAGAAGACAAATAGAGATGTCATCATCATGCAGTTGATCTTCCGGTAGTCACACAGACACGCACAAAGACTGGGTAGCATCCCAGTTAGAGAAGCAGAGACCAGGAAGAATCTCTGAGAGGGGAGCGATGTACACTACTCTCTAAAAGTGAGAAGACCTTGCTTGTCAAAGACCTGTGTAGCTTGGGAACCATGAACCAGCAAGAGCACAGAAACCAAACCAACGGCCGTGAAGTTGATTCCAACTCGAGTGGATCTGCTTCGTAGGGTCTTCAAGTCTCTAAACCATTACTCGAGGAAACAGCCTCATCTTTCTCCCTCCGAGCAGGTGATGGATTTGAACTGCTGACTTTGTGATTAGCAGCCCAACATGCAACCACGACACCACCAGGGCCCCTTAAAAGAAGAGCTTGAAATGAACTTGGAGAGGAGGGCCCTTAGTAGTGAACGCTCTTAGCTCCTGAGAGTTGCTGGAGCAGAAATACCCCCAATCCACACAAAGGCGGCGGGTTGGTCCTGACACGTGGTGACCAATAGACCAGCGTAGAACTGCCCTGTGGGTTTCTGAGACTAAATCTTCACAGGGACAGAATGCCTCCTCTTTCTCCTGGGGAGTATCTGGTGGGTTCTGAGTGCTGACCTGAGTCTAGCATCCTAATGTACAACTCACTCTGCCACCCAGACCCTAGAAACAACACAAGGGGGTGGTTCTAAAGCTCATTTGTTTTTCTCACACTTCAGAGGGTGGAGGGGGTGCTCTGAATTTGGGACTTCAACTCCACAGCAAAGACCTCATCATCATTGCCCCTGGCACCCAGGTTCCCAGCCTGCCTTGGTTCCTAAGCGAGGCTCACGGAGGATCTGTCTGTCCCCACTGTGTCTGTGTCTGTCCTGGTCTTCTCATGATTCAGGGGTGCTTAGCTTCATAACACACAGCCTAGGATGGGGGTACAACCCCATGAACGTGACATAAGAACTCCTGTATTCAAATCAGATAACCTCCACAGGGGCGCTGAATAAGAGGAAGAATCCACAGAGAAGGAGGTGAGGATCCAGTTCTTCCTTGGAGTAGGAGTCAGGACTGGGGACATAGTTCAGCCCAGGACAATCAAGGAGCTCTGAAGTCCTGCTGAGAATGCTGGGCAGCCTTCAGAGAGTTCCACACAGGAAGAGGACCCTTCTCTTGAGAGACAGGAGAGCCCTCCAGGGTCTCAATGACGGGGCTGGCAAGTCCCTGTGAGTGCTTTCATACCCAGTGGCTTCTGGGAGGCCCGTGCCCGTGAAGGTGGATTTGGCGGCGCAGAGGATGGTGCAGACATGTGTGCCGTGCCCCGAGGGGAGAGCTTATGATCTGAGGGCACTTGGGCTGTGTGTAGCTCGAGAGCCATGTCATACCCTTGAATGTCTGTTCCATCCTTAATGCAGAGCCTGGAGGCACTGTCGAAATAAAACGGCCGAAGTATTAAATTATCTCTCTACAGGGCATCTTCTATTAGTCCTAATTAAACGGCGCTTTTCATGTGAACAAACAGTGCGCAGAAAAGATGACACTAAAGAATAAGAAGAAAAGACACTTTAAAAATCTGATCTATGAGACATAGGCCTCCCTGGAATCTTCCAGAACCTACGTGTGCCCCTGGACCCATGGGCGTGAGGATGGACATGTCCCTCTGAGTCTACAGGTGCTGCTCTGTAGTTTGGAAGCTTCTCTTGTCACCATGACTAGCGCCCCTCTCTAGACATCCAACCGCAAATGCTCCTGGGACTACATTTGCATGCCCGCTTTGTGGTTGGTGCTGTGGAGTGTGGTCCAGTTGAGTCCCCATCACAGCAACCCCATAGGAGGTAGTAGAAGTGCCCTACATACAATTTAGGAAAAGATGAACGTGGACTGAGAGGACTGTGAGGCGGCTCTCTACACCCATGTCCAGTCCACAGGGAGGAGGAAGATACAGTCAAGACTGTGGCCGGGATGCTGAAACCCAACTGGTGTATGGTGGTTTATGTTTTGACGACACCACTTCTTTCAGACGATGTTAGATGGAGTGGTTTCACGGCCCTAGCTGCAAGGCACAGTGGGAAGACAGAGATGGGACAACTGATGGATGCTACGTTACCTTCATGTTCTATAATATATGTCTCTAATTTCTAGTATTCATTGCAATGGCTACACTGAAACTCACAGACCAAAATCATGATGAAAGTGTTTATTTTTTGAAAGTTAGCCAGTTGCCATGCCAACGAGAAACTCCCAGGGTAGTTGTTTACCAGGACATCCTACACAGCTTCAGGTCTGCTAATAAATGCCCCAAAAGGCATGCCACTCTCCTGTGAGCCTCAACCTGATGGCATTCAGCTCAAGCTCCCTGGGCCAGCAAACCCAATTTCCTAAATTTCGTGTCCAGAGGCCCCCACTCCACAGCCCAGAGGCACTCAGCTCCACTTCTGTGGGTCAGCAAGCCCAGCAAGCCCCCACCCAGGTGCCCTCAGGCACCCTGCCCAGTGAGCCAGCCCCCTGCACAAAAGCACTCAGCACTCCCTGTGCTGAATGTTGGGAAGATTCCTCACTCTGTCCTGCCCTGGCTCCTGGTTCGGCTGCAGCTCCTCTGATCTCACAGCAGTCACCTGGGCCCAGGAGATCCATCGCATGGGGATCTAGGGTCCAGAGGACCCGCTCCACTCCTAACAGTGCCGGCTAGTAATGAGACCCCTCCTCCGACTTCTTGGAGGGCTGATTTTATACACAGTCTGCGCCATTTCAGGAAATCCTGGTCACACTTACTCCTGGTGGCGCCTATCATTCCTATCCCCCACCTTCTGACCAGACCTGTGAGGAGAAAGGTCATTTGGTTGCAGCTAAACACTTCAGCTCGAAGGGCCGCATTCATTAATCCACTGCCACCCCTGCACACCGGGGAAACCAGAACCCAACATTGCCATCAAGTCACGTCTGACTCCCAGTGACCCTGTAACCAAGATAGAGCTGCCTTCATGGGTTTCTGAGGCTGTAAACCTCTACCGGTGGAGAAAGCTTCATCCTCCTCCCGCAGAGCTTCTGGTGGATTTGAATTGCTGACTTGATAGTCCACAGTCTAATGCATAACCATTGTCCCATCAGGTGACCGGCACTGAGCCTGGTATACGCTACAGTTTTTTGAGCAAAATGATTCTTTTAATGGTGCAAGAGCTAAGTAGTCAGCAGCTGGCCAAGAAGATGGTAGTGGAGGTCTATCCAGGTGAGCCTCAAAAGAAAGGCCCAGCGATCTACTTGTAAAGAAACACTTAGCCATTGGAGTGGTTGAACATAATTTTCAAAGATTAGAAGGTGAAGAAAAACTCAACATCATACTCACCGTAGTCCCACTCCTCTGGACTCTACAGGACAGGGTGGAACCTCCCTGTGGAAGTTACCTAATCTGGTGTCAACTCCTGAGAGTGAATGACCTGTCAATCAGGTCGCAGCTTGATGACTTACATCATTTGGAGGCACCACGGAGATAAATAGCTGCCTGGAGGTGGCACACAGAGAGACACCCTGCAAGGCATTTCTGTTGATGAGCCATGTGGAGCCATCCTGATGGCAGCCATCGCCTTGGAGCTGGAAGAGCCATGTGGAGCCCACACCGGCACTAAGCTGCTTCCACGGCCACTGGATCCACAAGACTTTCCAGTCAATAGTCTGTGGTCTTCCTGCACTCGGCATCATTGCATGGGTTGTATGAGTCTGAAGAGGAAAATGTATACTGGTATCGGACACATGGGCTCATCTTGGACTTTGGGGATTTGATCTGAACTGGGCTGGAATGTTTTCTTAATGAGCAATCGCTCTTTGATATAAAGCACTTTCTTGTAGCTAAGAGTGTCTCTGGATTTGTTTCTCTAGCCAACCCAGACTCACACGTTTCCACAGGGGTTTTTGAGACTGTAATTTTTCATGTGACCAGAGAGTCTTCTCTTTCTCTTGGGGAAGCAGCGGGTGCTCTTGAACTGCTGGTTTGGTGGGTAGCCAGTGAGAGTGGCCCCAAATTGCAAAGGCTGTGACCACCAGTATCGCACAACAGCCTATGCAGAGTGACCATGGGTATCTAAACTGGTGTGCCAAGCTTCGCCCCCACACACGAGGAAATGAATATTAAGAAATTAAGGCGGCAGCCTAGGATGGGGCAGTTCTGCTCTGTCATCAGAGGTAGTAAGTTATGAGTTGAAATCCACGTGGCAGCCCCCCAAGAACAATCATAGTACGAGCACAGAGGGCCTAGCCCACACACACGTGGCTGCACAGCAAGTTCTAGGGGAGAGATCCAGATAAAGCAGCACCAGTTCTGGAGCCAAACTCCTCCTCATCAGCTCAGTCAGCCTTAGAATTAGATGCCTTGTTCAGCATCTCTGAATTTCACTTTCTGTGTCAAAATTCTGTGGGAATAGGGTCTTGCTGGGTCATGCCATCCATGCGCTGGAAGGCAGGGGATTCAATTGTATCCCGAAGCACCCAAAAAGAGAGACTTGGCCAACACCTAGTCCCAAAAAACACCAGTCCTTGAAAACCCTGTGGAGCACAATTCGGCTCTGACCCATATGGGGTCGCCATGAGTCAGACTCTTGGGGAAGGTGCGCAGCTGAAGTAGCCGTGGACACCCAGGATGTAACTTGCCCAGACGGGGAACCACGCTGGTGTCGGCTGAATGCCCTTGGAATTTTGTCGTCCTGCTCCTAGGTGCGGAGCTACATACATGCCGTGTGGCCAGCCATCTGGCCACATTGTCGCTATGTCCAAACCAAGCATTCTTAGTAGTTGTGACAATTAGAGAAGATAGGAGTGGGGACATCCTGCTATTAGGAAGACCACAGAAAATGAATCCAAGTAATGGGGCTATTTGGCATGGACACTGATACACATCAAGGGGCGCTACTAAGGAAATGAAGACCGTGGTTGTTATTTAGCATGTGGAGGACATTTTGCCTGTATAGAACTGCTTGATCCTTTTTTGGTAGTGGTGGTGGTGGTGGTATGTGTGTGTGGGGGGCGGTAAAAATGAGGGGGTGCATTTTTTGGGGCAAAAATCTTGATGAAGAGTACTCTTTACTTTTGTCAATGTCCATTTATTAGCGCTTAATTCATTCTCTTGCTGTTGATTCAAATTGGAGAAAGGGGAAATCTCCGAATCTTGTGAAAGTATAAATCATCATGCCATGTCTCTTTTTAAAGTAAAATCCCTCCAGTGGCTTCACCAATTTTCCCATACATGAAAGCCAAATTTTTATAAATGCAACTCAGTATCCTAGATTACTGGATTCTCGAACCGATAGATTAAAGAAAAGACATTGATGCCAAAAGCTGGTGAAATTTAAATATTAAAGTCACATCTATTCTGACTGGTGGTGACCCTAGAGGACAGAATAAAATGCTCCAAAGGGCTTTCCAGGGTTGTAACTTTGTACCGAAGTATAAAACCCCATCTGTCTCCCAGCTGTTACTCTTTCCCGTAGCTGGTCACCATCTAGTTTCTTCACCACACTTTGGAAACTGAAAGAGGCAGCCTTACTCTGTCTTGGGGTGGGGGTGGGGGGTGACTAGGAGTCAGGATTGATTTAATGGCAAAGAGCGGGAGAGACATGATAGATAGATAGATAGATAGATAGATAGATAGATAGATAGATAGATAAGTGATGTTCTTGGGGTGGACTCCCTGATGGCACAGTGGTTTATTGCCTGGCCACTAAACAGAAAGGTTACCAGTTCAAACCTACCCATCACACTATGGGAGAAAGCAGTGACCGTCAGTGACGTCGGGAGGTTGGGAAATCTGACAGGACTGGTCTCCTGTCTGTTGGAGTCGGCTTCAGGACAGTGGGTTTATGGCGTGTGCGCTGCCTTTTGGCATACTGGGTTTGTATTAGTGACTTGGTATTGACCCCGACTCTTTCTTGCATGCTCGCCCTCTGTTTAAAAACCCCCAACTCACTGCGGTCAAGTTCATTCTGATTCAGCTTCCCTATAGGGCAGACAGAGCAGCCCCTGTGGGTTTCTGAGACTGTGGGTCTTGATGGGGGTGGACACCCTCCTCTGTCTCCAGGTGGTTTCTGGCTTGGAATGCCTGCCTTTGCAGTGAGCGGCCCAACGTGTAACCATGGTGCTCCAGGAGCCCTTCCAGAGGGACACAGGGCACAGGTGTTTGGAGCCAACCCTTCCCTCCCGTCCTCTAACCCTCCCCCTGATAGCCTGGCCTCGGCCATATGCAGCGGGTAGGGGGAGCACAACATTCATGGGATTCAGAGACATGGGAGGTGTGGCTTAAAGCTTCCTCACCTGGTGATGCAGTCAAAAACCACAGAATCCGAAACTGTGTGATTCCAAAAGCCGGAAGCTGGGTGAGTCAGGGCGCACCCACCACCACCAGCTTTTAAAGTTAGGATCCTGGAGAAATCCCAGAATGTGGGTTTATCCTTCTCATTATCTGGGGTTTACCATAATGGTGATTTTTTAAAAAGGAAACCTGACTTCCCTTAGAAGCAGAAGACTGGCCCTGCTTTAAATACTGCCTGCCTGGGGTCTCCCTCCTGCCCAGAGTCTGCAGTGCAGCTCAGGGGCTGGCAGGCTTTTCTCCGCCATCATCACTATCTCCCCGCCCCTTTTCTTCCTGCACTTTCAATAGTTTCTTTTCTGGGGCGGGGGGGGGGGGGGGATTAGAACAGAGATATTTTCCTCCTGAACTTTTCTCAATTGCCTTTCTTAAAAAAAAAATCAGGTTTACAAATCAAATCAAATAGGTATATTGCGGGACCCTTTGATATTATTTTCCAGGCTGATAGTACAATGTATTGAATTATGCCAGCCCATGCTCAATTCCTGCTATTCTCCCCAGATTGAGAGAGGGGGCTGGTGGTGGTGGGGCCCCCTGTAAATTCACTTGGCGCCTGGCATTACGGGCTAAATCAAGAGGGCGATTCAGGCTGAGAGAGGAGAGAGAGCAAGTGTTTGTTACAGAAATCAATTTGGTCCAAAGTACATCGCAGTGGGTACTGAGGCATCGCTCACATAATATTGTCAACTTAATCAAATGATGCCTTGAAGACCGTCACCGGCTTGCTCCTCGTGGAGAAATAAGTTGATTGGAGGAGGAGGGAGAAGCAGCTGGCTATTCAAAAGTCCACTTTTTATTTATCAGTGCGAAGAGTGGGCGGGTGGAGGGGAGGGAGCCTGTCTGCCTGTCTGCAGTGAGCTGAGAAGGGGTGGAGGTGGAAGGACTGGCCTGCAGTGGCCCCTCTGATTCAGGGTACTGGTTTGGGCCACCTTCTGGGCAGGCTCCAGGGATCTTGGTGGAAAGGGAAGATGTAGATGTTGACAAGGTCACTGGGAGCAGCTCAGCTAGGATGGCCTGCCGTCCTTCTGCGTGTCCAATGTCAGCCTGCAGAGATACAGCAGTCACGGGGCTGGGGACTGTTCCTGGGATGCCAGTAGCCTGGTAGGGCAGAGTGGCAGGTGCACTGATAACACAATCCCCAGCAATTCTACTCCTGGCTGTGCACCCCAAAGCTTGAATGCAGGGATGCAAACAGTCATGGATACCCACTCCACAGACATGCATGCAGGGATGCCGGCCCTGCAGCCACGTGTACACTGATATCCACTGCAAATACATTGCCTTTGAGCCCATTCTGATTCCTAGGGACCCGTGAAGACAGAGTTTGCCACCCAGCAGATCACCATTACGCCTCCAGGGTTCCCCGTGTGCCCTGCAGTACTGCTGATAATAATCACAACGCGCCAATGTAGCGCAGAGGGTGGGTGGATGAACAAAACAGGTTGCATGCATGCAATTTCCAATGACATAATCTTTTCATATAGTATTTGAGAAGAGCCACGAATAGAAATGACACACAGGATTCCAAAAACTTCCCCCCAAAACCCAAAAGAAAACAAACCCAATTGCTACCAACGAGAGCCAGACTCACGGAGACTCTTGTGTGTCAGAATCGAGCATTTGCTCACAGGAGTGTTCAGTGGCTAGGGGTTTTTGTTTGTTTGTGTTTCCCAAGTTGCTCCCCGGGCCTTTCATCTAAGGTACCTACCTCTAGGTGGGCTTGGAATTCCAACGTTTTGGTTAACAGCCAAAGGCACTTACCCAATATACCATCCTGGTATCTCAGGAGCACCCACCCAACTATCCACCCACGTCTCTCCCTCACCGTGCATTTGGACAGTCCAGTTACTTCCTTCTTATCAGGTTGGCCAAACCAGCAGATCCAAGCCTGCTCATACGGGTGAGGACAGCTCTCCAAAAGGAGCCTCTGGCTCTGGGACAGAGTCTTCTCCAAGGCCTCCCTGGATTGGTTGATCTCAGAATCCAATTTCACCAAGATTAGCCCCTGGTTGCTCTGAGCGATTCATTGAATTAGGAGCGATTATCGAGCGGGGAGGCCCACGATTCTTTATTAAGGTCTTTGTGGGAGCACCCAGTGATCTGCAGGAGATTAAAGTGCCGGCGGTGTGTTCTTAGCATTTATAACCTGCTCACATACCTGGAGAGTTTGTTTATTAAGAAAAATCAGAGGCGACCATCCCACTTCCTAATTGGACTCCAGCACTGGGCCAGAGAAAAGCTGGCACTCCACCCTAACGAGTGTCCATGGGAATGGCTGCCAAGGGCTACCTGGAGACCCATGTGTGAGGTTAGTGAGCCCATCCTCTATGCAGGTCCTTGCCCAGCCCTGGGCCAAGAAATGCAGAAGGAACCTGGATAGTTGCTAATAACATAATCATAATGGAGATATGAGTTCTGCCTTATGGTATGGTTTACACCAGCTCCCTAGTTCCCTTTCCTGCCATAGCCATTAAGGTGTGCTTTACTGGTGTATCTGCTCTTATGTTTTCATAGAAGTGAGGTCAGATAATCTGTGTCATTTCATGATTGATGTATGTTGCTCAGGATAGCTTCTTCCAGTTCTATCCACATGGGAACATGTATCAAGACTTCCTTCCTCCTCCTGGCAGGGTCCTGGACCATTGCACCTGCCATATCTTGCTTATCCATTCGCCTTTGATGGGTACTTAGGCTGTACCCGCCTCTTCCCTATTGTGAATAGTCCTGAGATGAACATCAGTGTACAGTTCCCTTTACGTGTCTTTGTTTCCAGGTCTTGGGTGTTTGATTCCACCAAGGAGTAGAATTTCGGGGCCAGATAGTAGTTCCATTGCATTGGGTAAATCTGCTACAAGATTTCTTTGACGTATTGAAAAAGCAAGGAGGTTACTTTAAAGGTCAAGATGTGCCTGACCCAAGCCATGGTATTTTTCAGTCACCTCTTCAGCATGTGAAAGGTGAACATCGAATAAGAAAGAGTGAAGAAGAATCGATACACTTGAATGATTGTGCAGGTGAAGACAAGTGAAAGTCCGCTGGACTGCCAAAGGAACAGACAGATCAGTCTTGAAAGAAAGGAAGCCAGAGTGCTCCTCGGGAGGAAGGATGGCGAGGCTTCCTCTTGCATACTTTGGACATTTGCAGCGACAAGTTCCTAGAGAAGGACATCATGTGGGGTAAAGTACGAGGGCAAGTGGGAAATAGGAAGACCCGGCAGAAGATGGATCGGCAGAGCATCCACCACCGTGGGCTCAAACATAAAAATCCTTGTGAGGATGAGGTACCATCAACAGTGTTCTGTTCTACTGTACACTGGATCAAACCACTCAGTGACATACAAGGGGAGCTTAGCCCTCCTATCCCTGCCACAGAGTCCATATTGACTCAGTGACCCCATAGGACAGAGTAGAACTTCCCCTGTGGGTTTCTATAACTGTAACCCTTTCTAGGAGCAGAAGGTCTCATCTTTGTCTTGTAGCATGGCTGAAGGTTTCAAACTGCTGAAATGATACCTCATCATGGCTTTGGTTTGCTGCAATTTGCATCTTCCTAATGGCTGATAAGACTGACTGTCTTCTGTGTTGAGCAACCTTTAGAATCTCCTCTTTGATGTAATGTCTATTCAAATCCATTGTCTGCTTTCTGAGTGAACAATGTTTGAATTGTTGATTTGTCAAGGTTTCCTATACCTACTGGCTATTCCATCCCTGTCATTTTCTTGTCTTGTAGTATCTTTGGCTTGGTTTTCAGGGTTACGTTTGCTTTATAGGATAAACTAGGGAGTACTTCCCCCCCCTTCTCTTTATTTGGGGAAAGTTTCAGCAGTATTGGTAATTTCACAGGGAAGCAGTGTGGTCTAAACTTACACCTGCTGTTGTTCTCTCACTACCATCAAGTCAATGTGTTCACAGAGTGACACATAGGACAGAAGAGAAATGTTTCTGTGGGCTTTTGCAACTATGACTATACCTCTTTATCGGAACAGACAGCTTCGACTTTCTCCTAGAGAACAGCCGGTGGTTTCAAACCACTGACCTTGCAGCTAGTGGCCCACTGTGTAACCCACTCTGCCACCATCACCGATTCGAGCTGTTCACTTGCTGTCGGTATGTTTAGGCTTTCTAGTTCCTGTGGAGTCCGTTTGGGTCAGTGGTGCGCTTCCAAGGCATTGTCTGTTTCATCTAGGTCATCCAGTTGGCAGGGGGTGTTTGGCTAAATAGGATCCAAGTCAGGTATGGACAGTATCCATTTCTGTCCAAGTCGGTTAAGTCACAGATGCGTAACATCGTGGTCATCCAGATCACCCCTTCATCTTGATGTCATCTCACGAATGCCCCCGCCTTCTCATCCTGTGCTGGAGGTCACCCTCAGGAGGTCAAAACTGACTATTCCCGACTGTCGAAACAAAAGGTTGGAGATTTGAATCCATTCAAAGATCCTTTAGAGGGAAAACCCCAATGATCTGCTTCAAAAAGCAAACAAACAAACAAACAAGGGTAGGAGCCAATTAGATGTCAGATGGCAATGAGAAGTCTATGCCAGGTACTGTTTTCTGTTGGGGTTTCTCATTGTTTGTTGTCACCGTTGGGAAAAGGGTGTTCCTAGCATTTGAGACCCCACATATTTTGCTGGGCAGGAAATCAACATAGGTTGCTGTCACTACTGCTGCTGCTGGCAGCAGGTGAGTCAGGGCCCTGGCTCATACACTAAGGAGTGGGTGTTGCCCAGTCCCAGGTCATGCTTACCAGCGCTTGCTGATCAGTCTGTGGTGATCCAGCAGGCTTTGTTTTTTTTTTGCAACAGCTTGCCAGGCCTTTCTTCCGTGTCCTCCATCATCTGGATGCTCCTCTGGAAGCCCTTCAGCATCACAGAAGCACACAATGCTCCAGGGCCCGAGGAGTGGGTGGGAGACGTGTTGGCCGGCAGTTGGAGCTGAGTCCCCTACATGGGCCAATGGAATTCAAGCACTGGGTCATCAGTGTGCCTGACCATTCTGTGGTGCCTCGAACACTCTTGCTTCCTTCCCTTCTCAGAGTCAGTGGTGGAGCCTTGTGGCACTGCGGCTCAGTTGTTGGGCTCCTCTGTCCCCCTGCTGATCTCACACACACAGTCCCAGGGGTCCTTTCCAGGTCAGCTAGCTCCGTGTTAAGTGTCTTCTTGTGTTTTGTTAAGATTCGGGCTCTGACAAATCAAGAGTTGTTCTTCTTGCAATGATCCATGCCTGTGGGACCTTGCCAGCAGCAGCCTTCGGGAGCAGAACTGTGAGGTGGGCAGTCCCTGCCCTGCAGAAATGCATATTTAGGATGTTTAGTGCCATGAACATGTCCTCTAGCACTTTCCCCCATTCTCCTTCTTTGAAATTTGACTCTGTGCCTTGGCAAGAAGTCTCTTCTTATGGTGCTGGAGAAAGCTGTGCCTGCCGATTGATCCGGAGGAGATGGCGTGCTTGACAAAGAAAGCCCGTGGGGGCACCTTTCTCCTTACAGGCCATTGGTTGCCGGCATGGGGATGTGTCTTCTAAGTCTACTTGATGGATATCCCCACACCCAGGGTTCAGTACGTGACACAGTCAGGGAGCCCAGGCTGGGCAAGGGAAAACTTAAATTCCCCCACCCCCGTTGAGAACCTCATTAGAGGACTCCTGTGACCAATGGGGTCAGGGGCACAGGGGCAGCCCCAACAGGGACATCGTCTCTTCAACTGCACCTGGATTGAGGCCATCACCCTGAGAGCCTCCGACAGAAGATGCATCTGCCTTCATAGCATCTGTATTTTGTCCTCCCCGAGGACTGGTGTGTATCCTCAAGAGTGGTCATCAGTTAAGCAGTGGCCTCTGGATGGAGGGAACCATCTCCTAAGCAAGTTCCAGAACCTGTGAATGGGGCTGTGTTTGGACCACAGGTCAAGTGCAGGGGCTCAGGATGAGAGCATCTTGGAAGGCGTATGCAATCTGATGACAGATGTCTTTACCTGAGGAAGGTGGAGACAGATGATGTCCCTGACACACGGCAAGGGAGAGGGGGAGGGTGTGAGATGAAAGCTTTGGGGCAGACACCGTGCTGCTCCAAGACAAGAGGGAAATGAGCAGAAAGTGGACCAGCAGTGTAACGGCATCTAACAACAGCGATGTAGACTAGTAGGTCCATTCTAAAACGCACACACAGCTATGTCATTGTTAGGACATGGCGACTTACATGGACCCGAAGGAGACACTGCCTGTCCTGCACGTCCTCACCATTGTTCCTATGGTGGAAGCCCGTGGTTGCAGCCACTGTGTCCACCCATCTGGTCCAGGACCTTCCTCCTTTTCGCTGCCCCTCCCCTTTACCAAGCACGACGTCCTTCTGCAGGGCAGGTCTGTCCTGGCAACATGCCCAACGATCTTGCGACGGAGTCTGGCCATCCCAGCCTCCAAGGAGCACGCTGATTGTATTTCTACCACTCAGAGATCTATACAGGTATATGTTCACGACGCATTCGGTAAAGTAGGACATCGTGGGATTTGGACATTATGTGAATATCATATTAAAGCTGTATGGGGAAATAATAAGCCAAAAAGAGCTGCTCTTCCTTCAGGATTGTTTTAAATTAAAAAGTCTGCAGGAGCACAGATGCATATGTGGCTGAATGCTGTCTGACCTAGAATGATGTTTGCTTGTGTGTACCTGTGCACTTCAGAGAGATTGTGGAAGAACTCCACGGTCTTTTCATTCTAGCTTGTCACAAAATAGAGTGTGTGTGTGTGTGTGTGTGTGTGTGTTTGTAGATAAATGAGGGGGCTTCAAAATATGGTGGACAAATGGAATAAAAAGGTAGTGGATTTTTTCCATGTTCTTTTGGGATCCGCTTCGTGTGTGTGAGATCAAGTCAGTTGTGACTCATTGCACCCCTGTGTAGGGTTTGCAAGGCTGTAAATCCTTGTAGGGTTTACAAACAGCCTCATCTTTCTCTCACAGAACAGCAAGTCAGTTCAAACTGTTGCCTTTCACGTGCCTCTTCTTTTTTATCCATTCCACACATCTGAAACTCCCTGGCTTATTTTTTTTAATTGTAAATCTCTTTCTTTCAAAAATGGTTTTCAGCATGCAGGTATTCTACAGAACCGTTTGTGAGCATTTGGACGGATGCACTCGCTACAAAATGATTAATTGAGCGTTGTGTGTTTTTATCAAAGGAAACAACGCAAAGATTTCTCCAAAGTCCTGTTTGACTAAAGATGATTAATTTTAATTTTCACATGAGCGGCATAATGCTATTAATCATTTAATATGTTTAATCATAATCTCTGTAATTCCTAATTAGGTTTATTAAGCTGAAACATCCAGCATTCGAGCCCAAACCCCAATGTAAGTCTGATTCTTGGGATGAGAAAGCGCTTGATTTAATTTACCTTTGAAAAGCGACTTCCAACAGGAGGGAGAGACAGATTGGACTAGACACTCGGAGTCCAGCCCCAGCTCCTCCTCGCGGCTGCTCCGGCAGCAGCTGAGCTTGGTGTCAGCGTGCAGGGAGCCCTGGTGTCCCAGAGTCAAAATGCAAGGTAGCCTGCCCCGAGGGAGAGAACGGAGGCTGTCTGCTGGCCCTGGGATGCCACAGGCTCACCGTGACCTGACAGCTGTGACTAGTCCTCGTTTGAGTCCATCCTTGTGGGGCCTTCCTACCTGGCAAGGAGAGTGGGGAAAGGAGGCTGAGCTTTTAGCACTTTCTACGGTGAGTCCCAGGGTTGGCAGGTAGATTTGCCAGGTCCTTCTTCCTAGTCTGCCATAGTCTGGACATCCTGCCCTTGTCAGAAATGTTCACAGCCATGCCA
This sequence comes from Nesogale talazaci, assembly GCA_004026705.1. Classification (NCBI taxonomy): domain Eukaryota; kingdom Metazoa; phylum Chordata; class Mammalia; order Afrosoricida; family Tenrecidae; genus Nesogale; species Nesogale talazaci. Next base: position 64,552 of record PVJH01004895.1, on the reverse strand, counting down.
GGACCACCCATGCTGTGACACCCCCACAGACCAAGTCAAACCACACCAGGGTGTCAATTCCGACTGTGGCCACCCTCTAGGCACTGCCCCTCTTGTCATTACAGGGGAGAGCCGGGCCCTGCTTGGTTGAGTCTCAGTATTACAGTAATGAGTACAGCGGCCAGTTGGAGGTTTCCTGCTTCCTCTGCGTGCGTTGATGGATTAGTTTGCACGGTGCATATGCGAGCACCTCTCTCCCACCTTCCTTCTCCCGATGAGTCAGCCCTTCGGACCTCAGGAACACAGTTGCCACCTCGCCTCCCCTGGATCCGCCACAGGGCCACTATGCCATGGGCTGCCATGCCACACCCTGTCACGGCCTTTGGTGGCTGCTCATAGCTGTAAGGACAAAGATGAGGCTCCGTCCCTCCATGTGCACATGGGGCCCACCTACTGTGCACCTGGTACCCCTGTCTTTCCAGCTACAGCACCCCGCTCTCACCTCGGCTCTTTGACCCCTCTCCCTGTTCCCTTGTCACTCTGACATGCCTCCCCAACCCTCCAACTGAAGCGCTCCTCCATCCACGAGCTCAATGCTGGCTGTTCTAGGAAGAGAGACCTCATGGGAGAGTTTAGGTAGTTTCTAACATGGTGGAAAATTCATTGCACTCCGTTTCAAAGATGAGAGGGACTCATTTAATCACCCGCAGAGCTCTGTTCTGACCCCACCACACTCTCAGCGATGGCTGTTGGGCATTGCCCTGTCCGTTCCGACTGATGGCAAGCCTGTGTCCATGCACAGGGCAGAGTCCAGTGACTCTTTTTACAGAAGCAGATAGCCAAGGGGCTGGTGGGTTCGAACCGCAGACTTTCTGGTAGCAGCCAGCATGGCACTCAACCACTGCACCCCCCAGCACCAGATTATCTGTACCAAGTTACCTTGTGGCCCCAAAGTGATCATATTTTAGCATTGGTAAAGCGGGACACTATTGACCACGAGTGGGGGGCTGAGGGAGGGTGGTAGAGGGGATATTTTCCCTTTCTGTTCTCCCGCTGTTCCCTAGCTTCTCTTGCATTCTTTCCAAAAATCGAGACTTTTTAAAAATGCTGCGGGACGCGGGGGCAAAATTGTTTGAAAGCGAGAGGTCTGATCTCTTTACTTTGGGACTTTCTACTCTCATCAAGGGTGACGGTCTGCCCTGTCCCGCCGGGTCCGGTGTCAGCATCCTCTCTGGCAGTGGGTTTGGGTTTAGATTCCATTTCCTGTGCATCTTCCAATCAAGGGAGGAGGATGTGTGACACATGTTCCAGAAACCCAGTGCCTCCTCAGTAAGGACGCGATTGAAAAAACACAGGAGGCTGCTGCCGAGCCCCTCGGACTGAGAGGTACCATGTGAGACAGGGCGGCAGGGCCCCATCGGTCTCCATGGCTGGAAGCCTCCGTAGAAACTGCGGCTCATCTTCTTTCCTCATAGCCGCTGTTACTTTCTTTCCGAGGTCAGCCCACCACAACATATCCTAGGGCCCCTGACAGTTTCTTAGAGGGGAAGTTTGCCCCTCAGGAAAGTGCTTCTAAGTACCAGCCCCCCTAGAAAAGCACGGTCTTCCGATCACGCATACCTAAGGACCCTGACAGAATCGGGAAGCCCCCCGCCCCCCGCCCCGATGTGGGCTCACCTGGGGAACACAGTATCCTGAGTGAATGCAGCCAATCACAAAAGGCCAAATATCATCTGAGGACATTCTGTGTTAAAGAAAACCAAGAACAAGCAAGATAAAGGCTTTCACATCAAAGGGAACAGCATTTGGGATTTGCCAATGTCGGGGGGTGGAGGGGGGGTCGAACCATGAGCTAGAGTGGCAGTCAGCAAGCTGCAGCTCAGGAGCCACGGAGGCATGAGACAGTGTAAGAAACGACAGCATCATGATTTACAAATTATCAGGGGTTCATGAGGGAAGGGGAAGTGAAGAAGGGACGAATGAGGGACTGATTCCAAGGACTTGAGTAGAAAGCAAATGTCTTGAGAAAGATGAGGGCAACACATGTACAAGGGTGCTTGGCATGCAATGGATGGGTGGATAGATGGTGATAAGAGCTGTATGATCCCCCAATAGAATGATTAAAAAGAAAATCAAGCAATCGCAGTTTCATGTGTGAAACTTGCAAAAGATACTATTCGGATAACGGTGATTTCATTTGTTTGTAGAAAAAAAAATGTCTTTATGGCTCTCAAATAACTCTTAGCTTGTTGTGAGGGACAGGATTCCTCTTCCATCTTGAAAGTGGTCAGACCCGGGAGCCAGAATGTTGATGGGCCCTGACTTGGGAAAGAGGAAGATACTGATTCACAAGAAGGGAAAAAAAAAATTGGGGGGAGGGGTGGTGTGTGGAGAAGAGACAAGCTGTTGGGGGAGTGGCTTGACTCATCATTTAGACTGTGGAATAAAAGTTAATGATCTTAAATGCGAACACCCACCAAAGTCACATTGAAAGCACACACTCCCATTCATCGATGGAGCACACATTCCTGTGTGCCTTTCAGGTCGCTCAAACTCACAGTGACCCCTACCTGGCACATTAGGCCTGCTCTGGAGAGATTTCTCAATGGTCGTCTTGATGGGAACAGGCCTCCAGAGCCCCTGGGTGGGTGTGTTAGGCCAGGCCAGGCTGACTAGAGAAATCCAGGGACACTCACATATGTGTCAGAAAGCGCTTTATATCACAAAGAAATACTATTATCAAGAGAACATCCCAGGCCAGTCTGACCCAAGTCCTTGAGTCTGCTGCTTGTCCATAGGTCCCCCTTCAGATTCGCACAGCCCCGTGCAAGGTTGCAGAATGCTGGAAGATCACAGGCCAGTGGGTGCAGAGTCGTGTGGACCCCGAGTCCACAGTAACATGGCAGGGCCTTAGCAGCTCTCAGGGACAGGGGCAGAGAAGCAGGGAGGTTCCCAGGACCCCTTAATAAGAAGGCCATCCCACAAGGAGGCAGCATCAACCTGCAGCCTGATGGACGGGCTGGATACCACCAATTAATTCTTGTCCAAGAAGCCAGCCTGCTTGGCATCCGTCCTTGCATTTCAGCATCGCAGAGTCCTGCCAGGTGTGTTCTGTTTGGTTTCCTGTTTCTCAGATAGCAAAACCATCATCCCTTTTTCCTCCTGTTAACCCCCCATCTCGAAGAATCCTGTGCTCATCATTGGGAAGCCTTCACTTCAAAATATAATTCAGGGTCTGGCGTGGGGTGCGGGTAAGGGAGACAGCTGCAAATGGAATCTGGCAATAAATACAAGAGTTGATGAGAAAGTCACTAATTATGCCCATGTTATTTGGGTGTCTCTTTTATATTTCAATTTGTAAGATCGTCTCCTCTACGGCTTTATTATTTTACACCTGGCTGCTTGCATTGATGGCTTCATTCCAGTTATATGCTTATAAATTGCTTATAAGTAGGTGACGAAGATTCCGCATTCATAAATTTGATGGGCTTCAGTTGAGTATCCCTAGCTTGGTTTCAGAGAAGCAGGGATCTCTGCACAGTGTTATTTTCTGCCACCTTGAGGCAGGGGATGCTAATTGCAGGGAAAGTATCTCGATAATGAGGCGGCCCAAGGTATTTGGAGGCAGTTGAAGTGAGAGAATGACAATGGTTATAATGATACCCAACAGGACAGTGACTTAGCGTCTGGGTCTTGCCTGTATCTGAGACACAATGAATGAACAAACCAGGTTTCCTTTGCTTGCTTGTTTTGGAGAGAAGGAGATCGTGTAGCACATTTTCAATTCCAGTAGATCATTCTACAGGGGTGCAAGTGTTCTTTTGTCCACCGAGCACTTGAAATCTATCTGGTGCCAGTTAGCAATGGAACGTCTTACCTGATTTAGACTGATTTCAATAGACCCTCGGGCTCAGCCACATCAGACCACACAGGTGTGCACTCCAATCAAGCACCAGTGTTAAACACAACAATAATGAAAACAACTATAATGAATGAAGTTCATCTGTTGGGTACTTGGCCTGCAAAAGGTCAAATACATATTTCCATTGATTTTTTTTCCTCCTCGCCACACTTCGTGGTATTTTATCTGCACAGCCTCAGCCATTCCACATGCATCCTGAAGTGTCCCAACAGCAGAGTGAAGGGGCGCACCAGTCCTGTAACGCTTAATGCCGCCTGTCTCCAGGAGGGTGTTTCATTTTGGCTTTACTGCCTTTTTTTGTTTAACCTCCCCACCTCTGCTTTACTATTCTCAGCCGGCCTTCCATCTATCTCCCTGCCTCCCTCCCTCTACTTATTTGCTCCTGTGTTTGTGGAGTGTCCGTTGCTCACCCCACGAGGACATATGTTCTCTGCAGGCGGGGCTGGATATTGGCTGGGCTCGAAGATGTGTCCCAGCCCTATGCGGACCTGCAGTGGATGCTGCTCCCTGACGGTGGGGTGGATGACCCTGGGAATGAACAGGTGACTTCGTAGTTCCGATAGTGATGGGGGTGGGCGCCCTCCAGTTCAACCCAGCCTCGCGTGAGCCCATGTGTCAGAGGGGCTCTGCCCGGAGGGTGTCCTAGGAGGTCATGAGGGGAGAGCCAAATGCCAGGTCCTTCTCCCACAGAGAGAGAACATTTCATTTGGCAACTGAGAACTGACATGTTGAGTCACCAGGGCTCTGCCATCATCCGTTCCAAGACATACCCTTTGGGCTTGTGTGTTCTCCACATGGAGAAGAAACCAGAGCCTCTCTTTTCATTTTTTAAAATCATTTTATTGGGAGGGGAGGGGTTTTACCAATCTTCTGACAGTCCATCATTCAATTGTACTGAACACACTCTACATATGTTGCCATCAACATTTCTTTCTACTGGAGCCCTTAGTATCAGCTCCTCTTTTTTCCCCCTCCCTCACCCACCCCCTCCCACCCTCATGAATCCTTGATTAATTATATATTGTTGTTGTTGTTGTTGTTTTTCCATGTCTTACACTGTCCCTTGTCTCCCTTCACCCATGTTTTTGTTATTCATTCCCCTGAAGGGTGGACTATATATATCCAACCTTTCTCCCTTCCTCCCCATCCCGTCCCACCTTCCCCCTACCCTCATGATATCGCTACTCCCACTACTATTTCTGAGGGGTCTTAGCTGTCCTGAATCCCATGCATCCAGAGCTCTTATCAGTATTGATGTATGTTGGGTCATGGTGGTGGGGGTGGGGGGAAGCACTCAGCAACTAGAGGAATGGTGTGTGTTTCCTCGGTGCCATACTGCACACTGGCTGACTCATCCCTGCCTGAAACAGGAGCCTCTTGGGGCAGAGTATCTGGGTCTCCTCAGAACGTCTGTGCTTTTCTCTCTCTCTTTTAGCAGACAGATGATGCAGTGCCCACGGATGGGCAGCCCCAGACACAACCTTCCGAAAACACGGAAAACAAGTCCCAGCCCAAGAGGCTGCATGTCTCAAACATCCCCTTCCGGTTCCGGGATCCGGACCTTCGACAAATGTTTGGCGTAAGTACCTCGTTGGTCTTTTGTTCTGGGAGCCCTCAAAGCACGACCTTCCTCAAAGTCCTTGCTATTGAAGAGACTAAGAGGCAGGGCTCTGCCTGGCAGCAGGCACCTTTTCTCTAGACACAGGCCAAAGTGGGCACTGTGGTTACCCCCTCTTTGGGGCTCCAGTATCATCTCCTTCACATATGCTCAGAGTGTTACCGCTCACTAGAGCGCCCCCTCTTCAGTACATAATGCAAACATCACACCACAGTGAATGGACTGTCAAAATGAGACCCCACTTTAACAAAAATTCATGGCTCAGGGAACCCATGTCCTGGATCATACTCAGCTTCTGGGTTTCCTGAGCCCTTCCTTCCATTGTGACTGAAGGCGTATTCCTGCACACACCACCCTTTCCCAGGCACTGTGCATGCAGATGCTAGATACAGTTAAAGGAAAGGAAGGGAAGAGGAAGGGAGGAAGGGAGAGGAGAGAAAGAAGGAGGGAAGAAGAGGAAAGAGAAATGAACTCAAAAGAGAGGAGAAAGAGAGCAAGCTGTAGCGATTTCTCAGTCTGGCTTGCTCTGAAGCCTCTCGTCAGCCATCACCGAGTAGAGTTGAGACACACTAACTCGAGTCGCTATGACAGTGAAACACAGAGCAGGTGAGGAATCCCCCTGCCTCACCCCACCCCAGGGAAAATAAGTGATTGAGACAGGTCCACGACTTTTCCTCTCATCCGCTGGATGCTGATTGTGAGGGCACAAGACAGAGCCATGCTAGGGCTTGGGGAGTATTCCTTTGGAAACCATGTGGTTGCTAGGGGCCCCCAGGTCAGCTGCTAACTCTCAAATGACCCTGTGTTATCAGGAGCCCACGGATCCTTCCAGATCCCCTGGTTTGTGACCTCATGTCATGAGTCCGTGATGACCGTGAGCCACCTCACTTTATGTGTCAGAAGACACAGCTTCGCCCCCGTCTGTCCTGTGTCGGCTCATGGTTGGCCCTTGTGAGGCTTGAGCTTCTCATTGCAGCCACTAGTCATCCATCTCCCGGAGACTCCATCTTCCTCTTTGTCACTCACCCTCTCCTCTACCAAGTCTGGTTTAACGAAGGCCTTGCGACTTGAGGTGTTCCTCTTCCGTGATGAGAGCAGGCAATGTTCCGTGGTTCTCCATAAGGCTTTCGTTGGAGTCCCTTGTCTAGAATCAGATCCAACAGTTGTTTCTGCCTGGTTTGTTCTGCAGAGACCTCTCTACCCGAAGTGTCCCTGCCCACGACGTAGCTTCCAGAATCTTAGCAACACAGAAACCACCATGTTGTGGTAAACTGGCGGGGGGGGGGGGGGCGCATAGTTTTACAGATGCAATCAGTCTTTAGCAGTAACTTACTGAGCTTCTAGCTACTAGGTTAGCAGGCCAAAACAACTAGCGTCTCCTCAGGCTTTCTGCTCCCTCTAAAGTCTTAGAAACCCACAGGGGTAGTTCAAGCCTGTCCCTACGGGGTAGCTGAGCGTTAGAATCAACTCAATGGCAGCAAGTGTAGTTTGGTTTACTTGTCCCTAAGACAAGTCCATGCCTGTCCAGGTATGTCTCTTTGACCATAACACTGATGAAAAGCATCCAGCCAACTCAACCCAAAACACCCACACCTCTCTCCTGCTTGGAGGGCATCTTCTAAGGGCTTGTGGATGGCTACAAATACTTGAAAAGGAACAAGAGAAGGGTCAACAGGAACACCGTTTTCTTCCATACAATGCTAGTGTCATCCGCCGACTGGAAAAGCAGATTTTTAAAGAGGGAGCTCACATTCCATACTCCAGGGCTGCGGAGTTTGGGGGGTGGGGTGGGCGGGCCTGCACTCTTCATTCCTTTCTCACACGTGGTGTTTGTCAAGTGTGCATCTGACATAGAGGCGGCACCGGCGCCCGGGTACTTCAGATGGCCAGCCGTGAATCCTGACATTTGAGAGGAAAAGGTCAGCGTTTGCACTTTTATCTCCCTCTCATTTGGTAATAACCTTGAGTTGAGCCCTCTAACTCTTCCCGAGCCGAAGATACCCTCGGGCACTTGCAGGTCAAAAATGACTTTGAAAAGAGCAGAGCATTCAAAATTAAAGTCGAGGTTAAGTGTGCATCAAGCCAGGGTTTGAGTGATCGGCAGCCAGAGGAATTATATGCTTTTCTGGCCATGTCAGGTGAGGGAAGCTGCCTCCCTCCTCTGCCTTTCTTTAAGCCCTCAAAGTAGGATGTCATCAGGCTCTAAGGTGTGAGTTTTTCCCTCTAAATGACCGGCTTCAATGCCACATGCCCTGTTTTTCTTGGATGTCCTCTGTGAGTTTCACCGAGCAGACATTCAGGCTAGAAAAGGGACTGTACCTTTCCAGGTAAGACAAGGGGGCATGCACTAAGTGCTAGTCCCCAAACCCTACCCCCTTTACCAAAGTCCTCTATTCTCAGAGCCACATTTTTGTTTTTACTATAAGTCCACACATCTGTGCAACGAACAATGCGTGGTACATATCATACCTGTGCATGAAGAAAATGCCCCACAGACTCGGTTCAGATAAGAGCGAACCAGCAGCATCGCCCGCAGGGTCTGTGTTCATTGGGGGAGATGAGCACGAGGCTCATGTGCTTGTGGGTCGGTCGGCCGTCGTTCATTGCTGCTGAGGTGGTTCTGACCCACAGCGACCTTATGCACCACAGAAGGAAGCCCTGCCGGTCCTGTGCTATCCTGACGATGCTTCCTCTGCCCGAGCCCATTGCTGCAGTCACTGTATCGATCCATCCAGTTGAGGGGCTTCCTCCTTTCCCCCTGCCCTGCCCCCTCACTTTACCAAGGATGAGGTTCTTCAGAGTTCCATCCCTAAAACGCATCAGGGTTCGTGGAGTTTCATGGGCTGCTTGCACAGAAGTTCATGCCCCAGGGCTTGTAATGGGTGTCCAGAGAAATGGAGCGGGAATACCTTCAGTCTGTTCTCAGTGGCCAGGCATCAGGCAGGTGGACACATACTTGTCTGCATGCGTGTTTGGAAGCCTGAGTCATCCAGAAAAGCATTTTCTCAGCTTCTCCATACTCCGTTTTAGAGAATTACGCATCGCTCCCTCTTTCAGATCATAATTACTGTGATCCCAACCAGGCATTTCCTCAAATCGCTTGTGCGTGTGAGGCTTTGTCTCTTCTCTTGGGAGTTCATTCAGCCCTTGTCCCCTGACAATGGCAGGGCTGAGAACAAGAGCAGAGATCAGAGGAAGACACCGCCAAGTATTTGCTGCTTTCCCCGTCGCCTCTTTTGTAAAATCCGGCCATGAGGGATTTCACACGGAAACAGCAACAGCAGCAAGAGCAGAGAGACCACTTTTGGTTTTTTTTCCTTTAAACCTGGAGGCACTCCGAACCACTTCCACCACCAATAATTCTATGGCAGAACTTACGACCCAGCACACCCGACGGTGGCTGTGTGTGTTGCTCCTGTGGTTTTTGATCTGTGGCTCCCTTCCTCCCTGTTCTTTATGCCCTTTCTAGAAACATTTGTCTCTGAGTTAGCATCTGATTTTCTGATTGCTCTTGGATTCCCTTTCCCTCTCCACTTAAGATGGAGCGTGTCTTAGGCAAGAAGTTTTATAGCTCAATAGCCAATGCAGGAGATTGGGTCTGTTGGAAATGTCATCTGGGATCTGGTGGAGTGGATGTCTGACATCATCAGAGATATGATGTCTGGTGATGTCTTGGAAGAGATGTTGCTGCTGGGTCCACAGTGTGCTCCTTGAGTGCTGTCTTCATGTCTGGATTCTTCCGTCAGCTGCCCTTGAGTCTGGACGAGCCTGTGGCCTGAGCATATGATAAACCACCAGGTTTATCACCAGCTTCTGCTCCTGAGCAGACTATGTCAGGGCCCTTGGTATATCCCAGGTGAACGTTTCTGACATTAGACCAGAGGTCCTGCTGTTCCTCCCCACCCACTTGGTTCAGACACAAGCAGAGCAACAATTCTCCCTATGATTCTTATGCCTGTGACCTTCCCGAAGATCACAGCTCCCTCTCTCCAGGAACCTTTGAGTAGGTTCCAACCATCAACCTCCCAGCAAGTAGGGAGGCCCCAGCTACAACGCAGACCCTGAAAGCATTGCCTTCCAAATGGGCTGTTCCCTGGGTAGAGGGCTCAAGTGTGCATGGCACTCTGGTGCATATAACAACTTCCTGGGTGATGCCCAAATCTAGATCCTCCGGGGAAGAAAAGGATCGACTCAAATTTCTCTTGACTGTCAGGAGCCAGGTCATGCAACCTTTGGTTCACACAGACGACGGTCTCCCCACCATGTTCAAAAGATGGAGTCAGGTGTGCCCGGGCCTTCTCCAGCATCCACGTAGAAGTTCCATCTCCTTGGAGGTTAGGAGTGAGACTATTTGGGGAGGGAGGCATGCTGCTGTGACTCTTCCCAAATGTAAAACAGACCCCACGGAAGCTGGGGGCGGGGGGGTGCCCTCCTTAGCCTCTCTGCCCACCCTTGAAAGGCAACTTTCCCTTCCTGTTTTGTGAGATAACCGTTACACATCCTCCACGCTTCCCGGAGCAAAATGATTTGAGTCGAGCATGTCTCAAAACGCTGGGTACATATTTGCCCAAGCATGTGGCCCTAAGCTTCCGGATTCGGTTCCTGATACAGCCATGGGGACGCCACACGCTGGGATTCTGAGCTGTGGCTGTTGAGCAAACAAACGCCGAGTTATGTCTGCGAATGAGTCGTGTCTGTTTCCAATTGAAGACGTGCCAGCTGTGTTTGCATCATTAGGGCCAAACCTCCCAATTAAAGTGTTGATACTATAAATACCGTGCACAACTGTCTCTGCCACAGCCCTCGCATCAGCCTTTTTCCCTGCGACGCTTGTCCCTTGGCTAGGAGGCTCATCAAACGACGGTGGTCGTCAAAGAGGCGAACCCCGGAGGCCCGATCCAGGACATATGGTGCCAGCGTTTCATTTAGGGGAGGATTCGGGCCAAAGCTCTTTGCCGGTCCCTCTTGCTCAGTATGGTCTTACTTTAAGAGGAACACTTTGGGTCGATTCTTAGACAAGGTTCCACAGATGATACAGGCTTCCAGATTTTACAAGAAATCTCTCTCTTTCTTTCTTTTTTTTTTTTTTTTTTTGGCTAAGCTTGTCTGGTCCAAATATATATATACACTTGCTCTGAGGTTCATCTGCCTGAAATAGATACGCTAGCATCTGTGCTGACGGAATATCCAAAGCAGAGCGAATCAAAAGGACTGCTCTGCAGAGTGAAACAAGTTGAAGATTTGCAAAAGCAAAAGGGATGGTGGAAAAGCTCCAGAGGAAAGATGAGGAAGAGGCAAGAACAACTTTTAAAATTTCTTTCTGTTCATTTGCATAGTTAAAAAATGCCCTTCAAATAAAAAAAAATGCCCTTCTCAAAAGGGCCCTTTGCTTTTTGTTGTTGTTGTTAGGTACCTATAAGCCAGAAGAAAATTAAGCAGTCCAGTCTGTACTGTACCATCCTCATCACGGTTCTTCTGTTCGGGTCCTGTTGCAGCCATTGTCAGTCCATCTCAACCAGGGTCTTCTTCTGAGCCGGTGCCCCTCTGCTTTAACAAGCATGCCATCCTTTCCGGCGACTGGCTCCTCCTGACAGCATGTCCGAAGGACATGAGAAGTCTCGCCATCCCGGCCTCTGACAAGCTTTCTGGCTGTACTTCTTCCAAGACAGATATTTTCATTCTTCTGGTATTCCTGGTACTTTTAACAGTCTCTGCCAGCACCATAATCTAAAGGGATCAGTTCTTCTCCAGTCTTCCTTATTCAATGTCTACCTTTCACATGCTTCTTTTCAACACTTTCCAGGGGTTTTGTGTGGCTGGTTGACCCCATGCAGTACATGCTTTGACTTCTTGTATGCTGCTTCCCTGGGCATGGATGTGGATCCAAACAAGATGGAATCCTTCACAGGTTCCATCTCTTCTCCGTTGATCATAATGGTACTTCTTGTTCCTGTCATGAGGCTTTTGGTTTTCTTCACATTAAATTGTAATCCACATTGAAGACTGCAATCCTTGATCTCATTAAGATCCTAGCAGTTATGATTTGCATCTTGAAAGACATTACATCAGATCACAAAGTGAAAATAACTACATACTGAAAATATTGGCCTTGACATCTGGACATATATTTGGTTGACAGAGGGAAGATTATAATTCAATCCAGGCCAGGAGCTACAAAATCTGCAAAGATTCTCAGGTGGGGGGAACGGATTTTGAATTACCAATTGCTTTTGCGTTTTGGGTCCTCCGCCCCTTCTGTTATTTGCAAATCAAGAATTAATTTGATCTATATGTCTCAGTGATATGACTGAGCAACCGAAATGCAGAACACCAGTTGAACTTGGCATTTGGATAAGCAAAGAAGATGCAGGTATATTTTTAATTATCAATAAGGAAGATGTGTATATTTTAAATTATATGCATAGTAAGTTATAATCATGCCTCCCAACTCTTCCATGGGACACGTTTAGCCTTTTAAAATAAATCTGAAAGTTGGATTCAGCTGGTCATCCTGTATATTTATCTGATGGCTCCTTAGCTCATACCACCAACTTAAAGTAATTATCATCAGAAAATCCGAGATGCTGGAAGCGCCTACCAATTCAGATCGAGCTTAGTCATTATCATTATGTCTGCTTGCGTGTTGGCTGGTGTTCTTGAGAGAGCACCTTGCAGTTGACAATTGTGTGAGTATCTTGAGACAGAACAAAATCAAGTCTAACTCTTCACCACTGGGTCCGTTCTGACTCATGGCTACCCTATAGGACAGAGTAGAACTCTCCTGCCACTTTCTGAAACTGTACCTCTTTACAGGAGTAGAAACTCTTGTCTTTCTTCTGAAAAGCCCACTGGTGGTTTCAAACTGCTGACCTTGCAGATTGCAGCCTAGGAAGGAACCACTATGCCAGCAGGGCTCCTAGTTGACTATATGGCAAGGGTCCTTATATCTGTCCTGGCTTTTCTCTGTTTTCTTTGACTTTCCTACGCTGTGTGTTTTGGACTTTTGTTGAGGAGAAAGGTCAGTGCCCATCAGCCTGCTCTTCAGTTGGGCACTTAATAATCAAAAGTGCTTCGTGAGGGTGGTATTTTCCCCTGGGGTTACAGAGAAGCTCTAGAACAATAAGACTAGAGAATGGCCATGGTTTATCTTTGCTGCGTAGTGCCTGGAAAAGCAATAATGCATATTTGAAGAAAGGAGAAGAGAAGAAACTCTTCAATGGCATATGTCCACACTGGTCCTATACTCTGAAACTTCACCTGATAGGGGGATGTCATACACTGGCCCTCATCTCCTGGTCAGAACCATACCCATGGCACCCAAACAGAACAAAACAAAGCCTTTCTCCCAGGGTGGTGGGGGCGGGAGGGTGATGACCAGTGTGTATCTGGGTCCATGTTGTGTCTCTCTCACGTGCTCATGAAATATTTCTGTTTCTTTGCAGCAATTTGGTAAAATCTTAGATGTTGAAATTATTTTTAATGAGCGAGGCTCCAAGGTAAGCAATTTAATCCACTTTGAATTGTGTCACTGACTTGATGATGGTGCTTTTTGATGAATCGGGGGAAACAACTGCACTGTTTTAGGAGGCTGACTAGAAAAAGTGACCCCGTAGGAGAGTTTTGGTAGGGAACCCCTCCCCTGCTCCCCATTTCTAAAATGGTGGGAAGTGCATTGGACTCCATTTCAAATATGTAGGGGGCTCACTTAACCTCTCTGACATAGACATCATATCTCTCACACTCCCAGAGGAAAATAACCTGTGTGGTTTTAAAAATAATAGATAGTAATCGTGATAATGATGATGATGATGACGTTAATGATGACATTGCGACATTTTTGTTTTTCAGTGCTAATTATGTTCTTTATATTTTTTTTTTAAAAAGTGAGTTGCTAATCTCACGAGCAGGTAAATATGTGATCATTCTGTGTTAACAAAGTGCAGTTCTTTTCCTGGGTTTCCGGTGAAAGGGGGACTGGGCGGGAAGAATCTCATATACACCAACCTTTCGCATAGGATTTCATTCACAGGTGATGAGGGAACAGTCCGAGTGTTGCACTTTGCCTGGGCTTCCAGCTGGCTTTTGTTATCTGCGTGTTTATTTCTGGAGTGGGTTAAGGGTGTTCTCCCCCCCCCCCCCAAGACAATCACCGCATAAGTCGACTTGTCTAGAAAAGACTGCCTATAAAGTGGAAGGACCTCTTGACAGAGAGCTTCCAGTATTTTCCATGGAGCACTCGGCTCGCAGGTGAAGGGGGAAAGCCACAAAACACAAAACGAAACAGCCAAGCCATCCCCCAGATTCTCCATCCTTGGTGACCCTAGTACCCGCAGAATCATCATGCTGTCCCCATTGGGAAGCTTGTCAGACGTGGAAAGTATCAGGCCCCAGATAAGTGAGAGGGACTGCACTGGCTACAGGGGCTAGGAATTAGGAAGGCCAGCATTCTGTTTCAACAAGTCTTCCGTGGGGGTCCCAGTGGTTAAGCACTTGCTACCACCCGAAGGTGACTCAGCAGGTTGACCTTGAGATCTGCTTCTGAAAGGTCAGAAGAAAGAAACTTGGAGTCGATAGCCACCCTGCGGGTTTCTGAGATGACCACTCTTTATAGGAGTAGAAAGCCTCATCCTTCTCCCAAGGAGCAGCTGGTGGCTTCAAACTGCTGATAACTACGGCTCCAGGGCTCAGCCTTGGAAATCCGATGGAGTAGTCTGCCCTGAACCGTGGTGGGGCGGGGTGGGGGTGGGGGTGCCCAACTTCAGAGTCAGTCGCCAGGCAACTGACTGACTATTGGTTTTGATAATGACATATATCATGGTCCCCTGTATTAACCAAATTCTCTTCCTGTTGAAGGTTAAGTATCCCTGTGCCCAGTTGGGTAAGGCAGGCAGACCACAAGGAAGTAGCTTTTACAAATACAATCTATTTTCTCACAGCTCATGAAAGACCACATATGCAGACACTTCCCCAAAGGGGGACAGGTGTCTTTCTCTTTCTGCTGGCTCTGAGACAAAGGCCAGGTGTCTCTGGCTTCTGCTCCCCGACTCATTGGCTTCACTCTTCTCCCTTCACTAATCTGCTTAGTGGGCAGAGATTGGGTGCTGCCTCACCCTGCCCCATCCACACCCCAGTCAGCATTATCACCACAGACCTTCTTTGAGGATGGACAAACCCAAGCCAAGACGCAGTCAAACCACCCATCTACACAGTAGCTTTGCTGTGTCTTCATTTCCTTTTTCGCCTCCTTCTGGTCTGGTTGCTTCCCCTAGCATGGGCCTATCTGCCCCAACCCCTAGTGCAGTGGTTCTCTACCTGTGGGTTGTGACCCCTTTGGAGGTCACAGGTGTCATCCAATTCATAGCAATAGCAAAATTACAGTCATGAAGTAGCAACAAAAATAATTTTATGGTTGGAGGTCACAACAGCAGGAGGAACTGTGTGGCATTAGGAAGGATGAGAATCACTGTTCTAGAGGACCCAAAAGCCAGAACTCTCCCTGCAGGACAGCCCAAGCCTCAGACTTCTCAGCTGATGCTGGGTGACGCTAGGGATGAGTTTCGAGAGGTGGCCGGGTATGAAGCTGGAGTCCAGCAAGCAATGGGTGCCCAGATATGGACTTTTCCGCAGAGAAGGTTGACTGAGCTGCTGGGTTCAAAGAACTTCTCAAATCACAAGTTTCGTCTTTCAAAAAAGAGGCCAAACAAATGGCCGTAAAACATATTTCTGTGTAACTTAAAGGACCTTCATATGAGTTAGTGAAACAGATAACCTCCAAATGCCACCACTGCTCAAACCCAGGTTTCCAATCAAAACAACGTGGAGACTAACAGCAAGAGCTGACCTAACACGGCCATGTGTCTCATTCCTGAGACAGCTATTGCTTGAGCTCCACCAGCCAGGGACTCAGAAAGAGGAATGGCACGTAGTCCTTTAATTAAAAGTTGCAGAAGAAGAAAAATGGCACGATTCCTTTTATTGAAAAGTTGGTATGGATTAATGTTCTTAATGGATTCGTTTCTTTCTCTTTTAAAAATAGCAATTTAAGGAGATGCCATCAATTTTTTATTGTTTTTTAGTGCATAGGAATGTGCCAATGAACCCTACCCCCCTGCAATCACATTGACTTTGAGTCAAGTGAGCACTGCGGAAGAGCATGGACTGTGCTTCTGGGGTTTTCATGGCTGTGCCCTATCGGGAATAGAGTGCCAGGCCATTCTTCCACCACACCTCTGGGTGGGTTCAAACCACCAAGCTGACAGTTCATAAGCAAATGCTCAGCTGTTTGCACCACCCACAGACCTGGATCTGATCCTTCCATTATGCCTTGCCATTGAGTTTCTGAGATCTAACAGCTACCCTGCAGGACACAGGAGAGCTACTCCCTTGAGTTTCCTAGACTGTCAATGTTTCCAGGATGAGGGCAGCCTCCTTGTTCTCCCCTGGAGCAGCTTGTGGGTGTGAACCTCCAACCTTGTGACTCACTGTCCAGTGCCTGACCCACCACACCTCCAGAATACTTGTAGATCATGACTTTTGAAACCAGAAAACGAATGCTTTCATTTAAGAAGGAGGAGGAGAAAAAGGGGGGCAATCTCAGGATGAGATAAGTTCTCCACCCCCCAGATGGCCAAGAACTGGGACTTCCATGCAGGCATCTCCTGGAGTTCTGAACATGGTTGCTGAGAAATCAGCAGATACCAGCAGAAAGATCCCATGAAGCTCCACTCCTCTCCTGGCATGGAGAATCCCAGTGTGGGGGAAGTGGTTATCTGAGAAGAATACTCAGTGAGAGTTTGGGTCTGAGGGGATTCTCGGCCTCACCTCTCCCAGGCACAGAAGCCACCTGCTCCCTGGGAAGTCTGCATGTGCATGCTTCATGCTTTACATATTGCACTGCCAAGGGGACACTGCCAATCAAACTGGGAACCCAGTCCCAATAATCTGTCTTCCATGACCCTGATGCTGCTGCACTTGGCCAGAGGAGTGCTGACAAACAATAAAACCTGATCATCCTTGCAATATGTCAATAACTTGACCTCTGAACTCGGGTGGGTGGGGTAGGGTGAGGTAGACTCTTTTTCAGCTCCTTTTTGGAAAAGACTACTTGTATACTGCCAAGTGCACGTTGGGGAGAAGAGGGGGCCGGCCTCATCTTTTTCATTCAGGCCGGATGTATTTCTTGTGGCCACTAAATAAATAAATAAAGTTGGTGAAGATGACCCAGAAAGGTGTGATTTTTCTTCTAACCCAGCAGCATCTCTCTATAAAACTAAGATGCCTTTAAAAATTTCCTACGTGTGTGTGTTTTATTATTTCTATTTCATTTACATTCTGTTTTGTAACTTTTGGCAGTTGGAGAAAGCTCTTTCATTCCTTCCAAGAGCTGTTTGGGGACACGAGAAGACTATCGCTTGCTATTTTGAAAGTACAATGCCTGTGCTATTTTTAAGACGCTTTCCTTCACTCCCATGATTAGCCTGTCTCTGGGGCCTTCCGAAACAAGACCATTTAAATTTGCCATGTATAGAGCCTGACTTTGTGAAGTGTTTTTTTTTTTCTTTCTTTCTTGTGGAATGAGGGAGCATCAAAAAGAGCCTTTTGCTGTGGATATGTTCCCTCCCAAAGAATCCATCTTTCAGGCATAGGAGCTGACAGCTCATGGGTATCCACAGTGACATCCAGACTGTCCAATTGGGAGACACTAAATGGGGCCAGTGACTCCATCACACTGGGCTATTTTTCACACTCGATGTTAACCTTTATAGAAGAGGACCACCTTTAAAGAGACAACTTCTTTTAAAAGGTTGAGAAACTTGAACCTCGGTCAGATGACCATGTCTTCATCGTTGGGTGTTAGAAAGAGGTGGGTCTTTAAGAGCGAGGAACAAACGTGACCACTCTGGATGGGAACAGCCCTCTCATACCCATGACTCAGCATTCAGTGAGAATGGCTATCTGGATTTGCATATATGTGCATGTATACATACACCAGCACATACACAGGCATAAGTGAAACTGAAGAAGACTTGAAGCCTCTGAATTATGGAGTTGACCAAGAGTGTTGGCTGGTCAATGGGTTTCCAGAAGAATGACAAAGTGGGTCTTGAAGAAGGGCAGCCAGGGGTGCTCCTTAGAGGCCACAAGGATGAAACTTCATCTCCAGTACTTCAGACATGTCACCAGGATAGACTAGTCCCCGGAGAACGACAACATTCTTGGCAAAGCAGAAGATCCGTGAACAAAGAGGAAGACTCTCAGTGACCCAGGAGCTGCAACAATGGACTCAAGCAGCAAAGAGGTTGTGAGACTGGCTCAGGATCAGGTTGTCTTAGGAACCAACTCAGTGGCATTTAGCAACAGCTAAAAGATGATAGAGATGGAGATGGTGGGTTTTGATAAGCAAACCAATTTCTGGACTCTATGCTGGGGTTTTGACTCAGTACATCTGGGACGAGGTCCAAGAATCTAAATGTTTGATAAACTCCACAGCGCCTTCTTATCTGGCTCTAAGTTGGGAAGCTCACTGATCAAGAATTAGAGTCATCAAACAGAGTGAAATTCCCCAAACTCTACCCTTTGCTCATTGAAGAGCTACTCTTGCATAACTATTCTGATAGTAAATATTGTGAGCACCTAGCATGGGGGTCCCCTGAGTGGGCAATGCAAATGGTTAATGCACTTGGCTCTGTCCAATAGGGTGGGTACTTGAGTTCATTCAGAGATTCCTGTAAGGAAAGTCTTATTGGTCTTCTCCCCAGAAACCAGGCATCAAAACTCCCACGGTCCCCAGTTTTACTCAATTGGATGCTTTGTGTTGGAATGGACCCTGTTTTATTTTAATAGGAGCATATGGTGAACTTGAAGGTGCAGCAGGAACCTTTAGTCAGGGGGTAGAATATCCTATTCCCAGTAACACAATTCAAGTCTCAGCCTAACTGCAGGTCTTCACAACTAGATCATGTTAAGTGAATATTCAGCATAACCCTTCCAAGCAATGTCACTGAATTGTTCCTTATAAAATTGTGCCTGATAGATAGGTCCATTGCCAGGATTGTGAATGTTCCTCTTTGCCAGACCCCCAGGGCACCCTCTCCCCAAGCATTGCTTGTGTTGGCAATCACCAAATCAACCTAGCCTGCTCTTGGTGAAGATGGCCAGTTATTTGGCATCCTTATCTGTTTTACTCATCAAACTAGTAAACTGCCCTGAGTCAGCTTCATGTAAAGCTCATGTAAAGTTTACCCAGGTGGAAAGAAGGATACCAAAGTAGCATCCCCATAGGCACTGTGAAAACTAGGGGGAGCCAGGCAAATTCACACTGGAGTCTCTGCAAAAGGTTGGTGTATATTTCTGACAAAGACGTGCAAATATTTTAAGGGTTTTAAATACAATGTTTTATCTCCTATGCCCTTCTAAGGGATAGCCAGAGAAAGAGAGAGAGAGAAAGAGATTTTGGCAGTATAAAGTTTAGCTGGGTTCAATTTTTAGAGGCTGATATACTTGAAGCAGAGCAAACAGTTCCACCAGTGAAGGGAAAAGGGTATATTTGTCACCGCTTAGTGCAAAAGTCAGTGCTATGTTTAATTACAGTCTACCCACAGAATGACTTTATTTTTCTACCTGTTGCTGGAACTAATTAAATGCCAGTGTAGCCTCTCTTCAAACTTTACAGTATGAAGCCCTCTTTCCCTTTTTAGTTCAAAAGGGCAGCAAGCATTGATGAATGTAGAGGAATGTATGTTATGGGGAGAGGGAGGGTAGGGAGGGACTGGGGCTAACGCATACAGAAAAGTTACTCAAACTGTTTGCATTATTATTAATCAACTAGCGTTTATTTCTATTCATTTCATGTGGTTCTTTTTTTTTTCCAGTTTGTTAGATCAAAGTGTTTAAGGTGTATTTTACAAACACAAAACGTCTTTCCTTTTTGTTCTGGGTTTTTATTTTTTTGTTTGTTCGTTTTTGTTTTTCGGTTTTTTTAGCTTTTGATTTTTATTTTTGAGACGTAAAGGCTGTAGAATGGACCAATTTGAATAACCCTCAAATTGCATGAAGAAGAGATGTTATTACGAACACACAGCATGTCTCTGCAGGAAATGTTAGAGGGTTTTGGCATTCATTGTTGAATTCTGTGCACACGTTTCTTTAATTTGAGTTTCTTTTTTTAAGTTGCATGTTAAGAAAGTGGTGCCCCTATCCCCCTCTCCTTGTTATCTCATTTTTATTCTCTGTGAAGACACTGTACGTTTATTTTGATCTCATTTTCTTTTTGTTAGATTTATTTCCTTTCGTCAGTCACGTTTAGAAAGGTGGTATTTTCAGTATCCGTCTCGGAACTCTTCGGGGGTGACAGCTAACGGGTGACAGGGGAGAAAGGAAAAAGGGGGCGGGAGGGAAAGAAAGGAAGGAAGCAGAAAAGAAAAGCCTCGTTCATATTTATTGCTTACTGATTGCACATCTTAGTACTCTTATAATTTCTCTAATTTGCATGTTACAGAACTGAAACCAGGACAAGAAGTAGCAATTAAAGCGAGAGAACATTGCAAAGTGGTCATGGACTTGGAAATATTAATCTGCATGTTGTCTTCCCTTCTCCCTCCTGCATGCAGGGATTTGGTTTCGTAACTTTCGAGAATAGCACGGATGCCGACAGGGCGAGGGAGAGATTACACGGCACCGTGGTTGAGGGCCGTAAAATCGAGGTGCATGTTCAAAATATTTTCCTTTTCATCTTTTTTCGATCAATGTCTGCTTCACGCTCATTTGCTGTTTTAGATGTGTCACTGGTGTCTTGTATGTGACCCTACTCCCCTTCTCATTGTTTATATATATATATATATTTATATATACCAATCGACTTTCATATATATTTTTTAAAAAGGACTACTGGCCTGACTTGAAAAAATTTTTTTATTAGTTCCTTTAATTTTCCTTTATGTTATTCTTATGACTGCTCAAAGGTAGATGGCAAGTTAAAGGAAGACCCTACGAATGGTTCATCCGAGAGCTGTCTTTCTTTTTCTTCTTATGATTTTTTTTTAATTTTCCACGTTTTGTAAACAACGGGTGCAGTAGGTGTCAAACAGTCGTCAAAATGAAATACAAGAGCTCTTTTGGTTTGTTTGTTTGTTTGTTTGTTTGGATTTGGGGGTTTTAGTTATTTATTTTTCTACTACAGGGTTGAGGAGGGATCCGTAGTGTTTAGCCAATTAAACCCAATTACAAGACCAAACATTGGTGAAAGGATTTATTTAAAAAAAAAAAAAAGGAAGTGTTTATTATTAAAATCCCTCACTCCTTTTTTTTTTTCTTTCAAAGCCTGTTTGAATCATTTTATTCTTTGTGGTTATAAAGTTAATCACCAAGCAGGATTTCCTGTTCAATATCTGGCTACCCCCTTCCCCCTCCAGGCTGTCAAAAATCAATAACAACCAAAATGTCAATCCTTGAGTCAATTCTACTACAGGATCGCCTTCAACCCTGCCACAGGGTCGTATTTGTTAAAACTTAAAGAAAAAAAAAAAAGAAAGAAAGAAAGAAAAGAAAAGAAAAACAGAACTTTACCAGTTAAAAATGCTTTTTTTTTTAGTCTTTGGAGTAAGATGTTGCATATTTTGCCTTTCATTTTCCCCCCTTCCGGCGATAACGCTTAGGCCCCTCACCAAACTCTCAGTAACCATGGTAACTGTATACAAACCCATGCTGGCGATGGCGGTGAATGGTAAGTGGCGACTGGACCATCTGCCGTTTCACGTATTCTAGTGCTGATAGATCTCTATACATATATCTCTCTATATCTACCACGTGAATTTTTTTGACTTGTTGTATTCCGTTCTTTTGATGCTCTATTTTTTTGGATCTCGGTACGCCTGTAACTCAGTGTACGTTTTAGCTAGTAGCCTGGGAGGCACTGGACTGGGTTGAGACATGACCGGTTCACATCTTACTCAGATTGTTGACTCCATCTCGTGTCCAACAATGCACCCTCTCTTTGATCCTTCCGTTAGCTGTGACTTTCCAAGCTTGAATGGTTTTTATTAATCCTGCCATGTGAAAGGCTCCTCTGCCAAGTGTTGAATGCTACATGTTGCTTCCGGGTGACTCGATGTCCTAACAGTGATGCACTCGGCTAAAACTTTGTCCGTGTTCTTTTCTTCGTCGAATTTATTTTCCTGACTTTGACCTTCCCTTGTACCTTGTCTCTCCCTTCTTCTTCTCCACTGCATGTTCCTTCATATGAACTTTATTTTATGTTGAAGAAAAACCTCTTTCTTTTACTCGTTTCTGTGTTCCCATGGAGTACACGCATGCATTTTAAATCTTCAATGATGCAGTTCTTTTTGATTTGCTTTCCCTGTCCTCTATTAAATGTTTAAATGATATGACATTGCCTTATTGAAATGATCTGTAAGTTTAAATGGTGATGATGTAGATGTAATTATCAAGATGTATGGTTGTTTGTTTGTTTAATCTATTTTTTTTGTTATGCACCTACTGCCTTTTATAAATTAAAATGCATTTTAGTTTTTCGTTGTTGTTACTGTTTTGTTGTTGTTGTTTTTCTTTTTTTAAAAAAAATAAGTGATCACAGTCATAATGCATGCAACTAATTGTTTTGTGGACTGGCCCTGGAATATGTGCTCATTTGAGTTTTCTGTATACGTAGGTAAATAATGCCACAGCTCGTGTAATGACAAATAAAAAGACCGTCAACCCTTATACAAATGGTAAGTAGACTTTGACCTTTGTACTTCAGACTGTATTTAGTGATTCAACAGTGAACCAGTTTCAATGAACTAGGTTCTTACTGCCAATCTGCACAGTGAACAAATCGTGGGTGTACGAGAGTGTGTCTGTGTATGCATTCAGTGTGTATGTCATCATTTTTACCACGTTTTACCACAAAGACACGTTTCATTTTAAGGGATTGAGTTAGCATGCTGAATTTCTCTAGAAAAACTCTCACTTGGGCTAGTGATACAGTAGTGGGGTATTAGCAAGATTATATCACCTCTTGTCGGGATCCCAGCCACACAGTGGTTGAGCAGTTGGCCGCTAAGCCAAAGATGGGTGATCTGAACCCCCAGGAGAAGGGACCTCGTGACCTGCTCCTGTAAAGATGACCGCACCAGAAGCCTTCAGAACGAGGCAGTCCTCCTCTGTCACTATGAACCCGACTTGGCTCAGGGTTCCCTACAGCAGTGGTAGGTTGAGTGGGAAGGTGGGAGATAGGACAGAAGTGTTTTTTGTCACTTTGTTTCCCACTTCCTATTCTTTCACCACTAACCCCGCCTGTAAGAGGGAACACAGAATGTGTCCTGTTCTACAGTCTACTAAGAAGTAGCCCAGGAGCTGCTTGCCAGTGCCTCCTGAGTCAGTTCCTTGGGAGGAACAGAATGTGACCATGAGTTATGTGTTGGTTCTATTCCAAAGGATAAAGATCTAGCCATTTGCTTGCTTAAAGATCAACAAACGTGGAAGACTTCTGGAGCAGTTCTAGTCTCTCCAATAGAGTTGTGCTGGGTAGGAGTCAACTTCATGGTCATGGTTGGGTTGGTGGATCGGTCATTTGATTGGCGGGTGTGCAGGAAGGTCTGTCCATTTGAGTTTGATGAGGTGTTGCTGTGTAGAGCATTTCTGCTCCAGGATGAAGTGTTCCTGCTCTTTTCAATCAAGGTGAAGTCTCAGAGCTTCTAAAGACAACTTGTCACATACCACATGGAGAACCATTTTATAACTTCCAACATTTTTGATTCAAACATTCTTTCAACCTCCTCAGAATGAGTCTCCCTGTAAGAATCATCTCTTGAGAAGTTTCCCACATACTAAAGAAATGACTTAAGTGTGCCAAAAATTAAAATAAGAAGTAATGAGGTAGCTTAAGGTATACAGTAATATAGGTGCTGCATAAGGCAAGGGTAAATTAAAATTCTATTTTAAAATTATATATTTAAATTAAGCTACAAGTTATATGTTTGATTACATATTAATGAAAACACCCAACTGTTTCTCTTAAAAGAATATGATATCCATTAAAATGAGAAGATAAAGACCATGGGGGGGCATGTCTCAAAAGGACTGAAACAACACAGCTTAATGCAAACATTGACATGAGTGTGTATAATATGATTTCTATAATGTTAGAAATCATACTCAAATGCTACTGGCTGAAGTGAGATATGAGGCTGGAGGAGATGTTCTTCATTTTATTTTTGAAACTGATATTTTACTTCTGTTACGAAAGTAAATTGGATGGAATTTTCCCATCTTAAGATTTTAATTACACTGGAGTTGTGAAAACACATTGTCATTGAAAACAGAAGAAAGACAGACAGAAATTGTATTGGTGACAGAGCAAAAGTGTGTTTTTGGATGCCATCACCCTCAACTTCTCCCTCTGCTCAATAATAGAGGAAGGCACTATTATTGAGAATTATCTAGACCTTAGCTTGCATTTTAGATTTGGCTCACATTATCGGTGAACACATTTTATAGTATTCAAAGCATTGTGCATATGCTTTTTATAGAAGTGGTATCATTGTATGCATACACTTTTCTTGACTTCTATAAATCAATATAGCATACCTCCTTTCATATTGACAAATTGAAAGTGTTTAATTTTTTAGTATCAACATCGCATTTTTTTTGCTTTATTTTTTCCTTCTGTCCATGGCTACTGATTGATGAAAGTCACTTTATTTTGTTTCCTTCCTTAAAGGGACTCTGTTAGACAGAGCTCAGTCACCCAAGTAGTAGGGCAATAAGCTGGAGGACAGCAAAACTCCTTATTCTCTGGAACTTTTTCTCCCAAGGAGCCATGGTGGCACTAGGGGGTAAGCATGGGGACTGCCAACTGCAAGTTTGGTGATTCAAACCCATCAGTGGCTTTAAGAGAAAAAGATAAGGCTATTCAATCCTCTAAATACTTCATCTCCTTACAACTCAGAATCGGCTCTGGGAGATTCCCTTCTTAGCCCCATAAACCAGGGTGCACCATTCAACAGCACGGGCAATGTTCACCCCCGCTTTGATGCACAGCACTGAATTGACACCCCAGATTCAAGAGTTGTGAAACCTCCCAAATTCCAGCCAAAATGACAGTTCTGCGTTTTCTCAGAGATTATGTGTGATGAGAGCAACCTGATTTCTAGGCATTGCCTTTAATAACAAAATGGCAATAGTGTAAACATATACAAGTATGCTTGCCTATGCTCTGGTCACTTGTCACCTTTGAACCCTAGAATAGTTCCATTACAATGGGTGCTTGCTTTGGATACTGGGGTTTTCTTCTTGTGTGGGTCCACACATCTCTGCATGTGTGCACAGGCATGCACATGCCTGCTTACATTACCGGTGTCTGAGTGAGGACATGAAGAAGGGGAGCCAAGCATTCACCCTTAAGCTAGGTGTATGCAGGCACATTTTCACACAAGGGTTCTTAATCAATGGCTTGCTCAGAGACTGAAAATTAAACTTGAGGAGTTTTGACAGTGTGTGAAGCCTATCAACTTTTCCCATCCCCTGTAATATACTCAAACTAGGTGAAAATACCAGGGTTCTCTCAACTCCTCAACAAACATGGTTATATTAAAAAGAGGTTAAAAACAGCAACTTGACTACTGGGCAATGTCATATATACTAGCATTATAATAATAACAGTCTCGTCTTTTGTCCTAAGGAAGTGCTGTGGGTTTGCACTCTAGACTTTGAGAGTATCAACCCAACATCTAACCCCCAGTGCCACCAGATCTCTTTAAGAGAGAATAAGTCAGGACCAATAAAGTCCTGATGAAATGAAGAACTTTAAGTGAAAATTCAGATTGGCCCACTAGTTCCCCAGCTCAACAAATTTCAAATTTAACATTTGATGTTACATTTTTTAATTATTTTTTTTATTTTCAGAAATGGTAAATTATTTGACTGATAAAATGTTGATATCCATTTAAAATAGTAACCAATGACTATCAATGTCATCATCACATCAATACAATCATGTATCATGTATGAAAGCAGGGGGTGGGATCATAAAAATGAGTGGCCCTAAATGCCATGAGACTGCTGTCAGGGATCACTCACGGTTTAGAACATCGTGACAGAATCTAAGAACACTTGATCCTGGTTGTCAGAGAAGGGGGCAGAAAAAGTTTGTTGTTATTGTGATTAGGTGCTGCCCAGTCGAATCCAACACAAAGAGACTCAATATATAACAGAAGGAAACGCCACCTGGTCCTAAACCATCCTCACAGTTGTGCTTATGTTTGAGACAAATGTTGCAGTCACTGTGTCCATCCACACCATCGACTTTTTCACTGCCCCGCTGCATTCTTCTCCATGAACGGGCTTCTCTTGATAACATGTTCAAAGTACATGATACAAAGGGTTGCCATTCATGTCTTTAAGAAGTATTCTGGCTGTCTTTTTTCTAAGACTGGTTTGTTTGTTCTTTTGTCAGTCCATGCACTGTCAATCAGCTGTATCTATTCTTCTTAGGTCTTCCTTATTCAGTATCCACCTTGCACATGGATGGAGGTAGTTGAGGTTGACTTGGGTGAGACTAACCTTAGTCCTCAAAGTGACCTCCTTGCTTTTCAACTCCTTAAAGAAATCTTGGTCATCACATTTACCCAATACAATGTGCCCTTCAATGTCTGGGTTTCATGAGCATTACTTGTGGACCCAAGCAAGATGGGATCCTCGAGAATTCAATCTTTTCTCCGTTTATCATGATGTGACCTGCAGGCATTACTCCTCCCATGTCTCCATGGCTGCTTCTACATTGAGACTTTATCTCTTCTTTGGGTTTATGTTGAGTGTCTTCCAACCTGAGGGGATTCTTTTCTGGCATTCTCTCTGACAAGATTCTGCTTCTATTCAGTAGGCCTTCACTATCTGACGATGTCTTGATACTGCCTTTAAGGTTTTCAGCAGCAACTTCCTGAAGTGGACACTCTAGTCCTTCTTCATAGCCTGGTCTTAGTCTGGAAGCTCCCCTAAAACCTTCACTTTGCGGGACCCGGCTGGTATTTGAAATATCAATGGCCTACCTTCCAGCATTACAGATACCACTACATTCTGACAAACTGAACAGACAAGATAAGATACAATGATAAAACATAAGACACTGGAGATTCTACTCATAATAAAGCCTCAAATCAAACCACCCCACTGCCTTGCATCTATTTCAACTCCTGGTGACCCCAAATGTTGCAAAATAAAACTGAGCTCCAAAGGCAAGCCAACTTCAGATCTTTCTGTCCTGGGGCCACTGGGTCCGTTGGCAGCGCCACCCCTTCAGTTAGCAGCAGCTGAGCAGAAACTACTTGTATTACCAAGAACTTCAGGACATTTTTACAAAGAGAGAAGTTGTCTAATTGCAGCCAAGGTGGAGTCTCCTAGGCTCATGAGATATCAAATGTTTGCTCTGCTGAAGGATTTTCCTGGCTGTTGGGGAGCAGGTATGCTCAGCCTGAGTCTTAAACATTCATGGGAATTTTAAGAAGAAAAGACACTGGAGGAAGTACCTTAACATTGGAGAGTGGAGTAACCTTCAGCTCAATACCAGTTTTTTGTAGTAATATCCTTGCTTTTCAACTCTTTAAAGAGGACTTGCCCCACAAGTGTGTCCAGTGCAATGCTTCCTCTGACCCCCTGACTGCTGCTTCCATGAGCACTGACTGTGGATCCACGCACGAGGAAAGCCTTGACAACGTCAACCTTTTCTCCATTTATCATGATGTGACCTACTGGTCCAGTTGTGAGGATGTTGGTCTTCTTTACTTTGAGTTGCCATCCATGGTGAAGGCTCCAATCCTTGATCTTCATCAGCAAGTGCTTCAAATGCTCTTCATTTTCAGCAAGCAATGCTGTGGCATTGGCATACAGCAGGGCTCCTTAGTAGAAGTGCAAGATTATTCAACTGGGAGATCCTGAGTGGTGCGAAAGAGCCCTGGTGATAGCATGCCTTAAGGTCAACAGTTGGAACCTTCCAGCTGCTCTGAGAGAGGAAGATGAGGCCCTTTGTTCCTAGCAAGCATGTAGACCGCAGAAACACAATGAGGTCATTGTGGTCTGTCTAGGGTCCCTCTGAGTTGAAATCGACCTGACAGCAGTGTGTTTGAGTCTTGCAGGTGGTTGGAGTTCCTGTCCAACCACAGTTTCCTCAGGATCTACCTCTTGAGGGTCCCCCTGGAAAACCCCAAGGGGCACTGCTCTCCTCTGACTCATGAGGTCCGTTGCCATGAATCAGAATTGACTTCACAGCCAAGTAATTAATCGTACCTAATCATCCTGGGACCTCAACATTAAGTCATCACCTTGTCCTTTATCAGGCTGTAGACCCCCAAACCCCAAGGTAAGCTCACACATTGAGTTGATCTCGATTCATAGCACCTCCATTGTGAGTCTTGCATGGACCGCTACTGAGGTCAACAGCCTTTCATTGCTACCTTGATTCTGTTTTGTTTTTTTTTTCCTAGTGAAGACATAATTTGTTTTACCTGAAAGAAAAATTATCGACATTCCAAGAAGACTCTGATTTTCTCAGCACTTGCCTGTTTGCCCATGTATGTGATCTCTTGGGCCCCTCTCGGTGTTGCAGTTTCTGATCTCACAGCTAGTTCATGCCTCACACATTCGTGCCCTGTCCACAGGACCAGGAGCCCTTGTAGGCACAAGCTCATCAGTTCGAACCCACCACCTGCTTCCAGGAAGAAAGCTGAGGCTTTCTCCTCCCAAGGGTGGCAAGCCCTTGAAAATGGCCCGTCACTCTGAGCCCTAGGGACCCTTGATCTAAGGTTGCTTGTTTGATCTGTGTTTTAAGAGAATGGAAAATCTTATCATTTTAAAATGTGATCAAAATGTGGACCACTGATACCTGTTGAACAAAATAGCAAAAGGCTGAGTGGCCTGGGGGAGGTAAGTGTGTGCACATTGCCTCCGTTCCCCCTTTTGATTGTTCCATCCTTTCTGCTTCATGCCAGCCACCAGTCCTAATGCTGAAGGAGTTTCTAGAAAGCATTTGTCTGTGGATTTTGAAATCCCTGCAGTGTCTTAGGGAGCCCTTGTGAAGTAGATGTTAAAGTGCTAGGTTGCTGACCTAGCAATCAGTGTTTCAAATTCCCTGGCCCCAGCCAGGGAGAAGGATGAGGCGATCTGTTTCCATAGACATTAACTAGGCTCAGAAACCGTTCGGAGCAGTTCTACTCTGTCCTCTGGGGGCATGAAAAGTCAGAATCTCCTCGAGGACACAGGGAGTTGGCATGGGGTTTATTTGTTCATTATCCAAGCCCATGGAGGGCAGAGCAGGCAGGGCCTGGCATCTGGGTTGCCTGTTCTGGTCCAGGTCGCTCCCCCACCCCCAACACTTCAGGGAGTCTAGACTCAGGTTGATGGCTGATCTGGCAAGTGAAATTTCAAGAACAAGGGATGAACTGTATGCAGACACAGAAGTCTGGCTAAGCGGAGCCCCTGCCTGCCTGATGGAGAGGAAGACCCCAGCCTGTCTGGTCTCCGCTCCACCCCTGCCTTGTAAGGCAGGGGGTGTTGGGAAGCTGGGAAGGAGAGTGCTGGGCTTTCTCAGTTGTTCTCTCTTTGTTGTAAGCCTCATTGTTCGGTTTAATGTCCCTGATCAGAATCTCCAGATTCTTAAGGCCTGGGGATGTAGGCAAACTGCCTGGGAAATTAAAATGGGACCATTTTCTCAGTCTTCCTGACAGGGCTGCATTGGGTCTCCAGCAGGGTGGTCCCATGGGTTTCTTCCAGGTAAGAGCAGGACTGGGAGACTATTTGCCACCATTTGCACACATTTGCATAAGGCTGTCTGAGCTTTGTAGGTCTGAACCCTGGTGAATTTCAAAAGGCTGGATTCTAGCTGCCTTCCCTGGAGGGCAGTTTCTCTGCTGCAAAGGGAGTCCATCTTCATTAGAATTGAATCAGGAAAGAGGTCAGACGTGGTCTGAAGAAGACAGAGTCCTCCTGTAGGAAAGGGGATGATGAGGCCATTAGGAAAATTCCTCTCTGCACCTTCCTACTCTTTAGAGGGCAACTCTCAGACTACAGTAAGAAGACACCCAGCCAGTGTGCTCCTTAGAGGCAAGGATGGTGAGAGCTGGTCTCCTGGACTTGGCACATGCTGTCAGCAGAGACCAGTCCCCGGGGAAGGGCATCCTGTCTGGTAGTGTACAGGGGCAGTCACAAAGAGGAAGGCCATGGACAACATGGACGAATAGACGCAGCGGCTGTAACAGTGGGCTCAAACAAAACCAAAGGTGATGATGGGCAGGAAGTGAGCGGGGTTTGCTCCCTTGTCCACAAGGTTGCTATGAATTAGAACCAACTCAGTGACTCCTAACATGAACAGCAGCATCTGTGAAGCACCCGCCACCCCCCGCCTGCTAACCACTGCTCCCAGATTTGTTGGTGATGGCGATGGTCCTCGTCATCCAGAATGGACCAGTGATACCTGCGCTGGTGTTTCAATGACAACCTAGAGTCTCCTTTCATTCTGCTCCTCACAAACCCCAGCTGGTTTCTAGTAGACAAGACATCAACAGTACTTATCGGCATAAAATAGCAGAGATTCCCCTAATGAGACAATTGTCCTTGGTGCAATCAAGTTGGTTCCAATTCATACTGACGTCCTCATAATTCTTGCTTTGGTTGAGCCCTTGTCAATCCATCTCCTTAACCCAGCAGGATGCTCCTCTTCAGGGTCTCCTGATAACACCCACAATGTGTGAGATGAAGTCTCCTAACTTCATTTCTAAGGAATATTTTGCTTGTACTTCTTCCAAGACGGATTTGTCTGTTCTTCAGGCAGTCCATTGTATATTGAATATTCTCCATCTGTAGCACATTCAAAAAGCTACAACCCTTCCGTCTTCCATTTCACATGCATGTGGGGCAGTTGGTGACATTATGGCTTGGGTCGGGTGCTCTCTAGCCTTTCAAGTGTCATCCTTGCATTTAAACAGCCTTCAAAAGGTCATTCGCAGCTGATTTCCCCCATGTAATATGTTGCTTGGTTTCTTTATTGCTGCTGCCCTGGATCCAAGTGAAATGAAACCTTGGCCACGCCAGTCTTTTCTGTTTACCGTGATGTTGCTTGCTGGTCCATTTGTGAAGATTTTGATTTTCTTTATGTTGGGGTGTAATCTATACTGAAACCTGGAGTTGTTAATCTCCATCTCAGCAGTTAAGGGCTTCAAGGTCTCTTTGCTTTTAGCACGCAAGGTGATTACTTTCTGGGATTCCCTATCCATGTACCGCCGCCATAAGTGGGTTCTTTTTCAGTTCAGTGGCAGTTTGCTTGGTATGTGTGTGATCTTAATGCTACTACTTGATAATCTCTACATTCTGTTGGATCTCTTTTCTTTGGAATGGACACAAATGTGGGTCTTTTCCTCTTTTCCAGCTAATTGGTTTTCTTTGTTTCTTTCTTTCTTTTCATAGATGAATGAGAACATCCAGCATGGAATCAATCTATTTGTTGAAACTTTTCACTTAGTGGTATTTTATCAACTCCTGGAGCTGCTCCTCTCCTCCTCCTCCTCCTCCTCCTTCTTCTTCTTTCCAATGTCTTCAGTGCCACTTAGACTTCTCTTAATACTACCATTTCTTAGTCATATTTGAATTCCTGAGAGTTTTGACAGTAGATCAATTATTTTTTGTACAGTGACTACTTCCTTTCATATTCTTCTGATAGTTCTCTGACTTTCAATAATTTGTCCAGAGAATTCCTCAGTGTTACAGTTCAAAGATTGGATTTGTTTGCTTAGTTCTTTCAGCTTGAGAAATGCTGTGTATCCTTCCAATTTGACTTTCCCACTCCAAGTCTTTTCATAGTTCATTATACTACGTCTTCTCCATCCAGCTAACCTTTGAACTCTGTATTCAGCTCTGTTACTTCCTCATTTCTCCCGCTCACTTCTGTTGTTCTGTATTCAAAAATAAGTTTTGGCACCCATTTTCTCTTTTTTTCCTTTCTCTTTCATCTTTATAAAGACCTTGCACTTTCTTCATTTATGATGTTTGTCATGTCCTCCCACAACTCCTCTGCTTTTTGTTAAAGTCTCAAATCTATTCTTCAGATAGCTTCTGAATTTAGATGGGATGTACTCCAGCTTATACTTTGGCCCCTGTGGGTCTGCTTCCATATTTTTCTGCTTCTATTTGGCCTTGCATATGAGCAATCAGTGGTCTATTCCATAGTCACAGTCAGTCCCGAGTCTTGTTCTGACTGAGGGTATTGAGCATTGCCAGTGACACTTTCTACAGATGCATTTCATTTGATTCCTGTGTATTCCATAAGACAATGTCCACCTACATAATAAGACAGAGTACCTTTCACTGTATCATTTTTAGATGAAATTATGCTTTACTTCAGCTTTTGTTAGTGGTGGTAATATTGTGTACCATGAGCTGATTTTTGACTCATTGGGGCCCAGAATGGCGGGAGCAACTTCCCCATGTGGTTTCCTAGACTGTAGTCATCATAGAGGTAGATGATCAGGTGTTTGTTGTCAATTCCTCGGTGCATTTGACCTACTGAGCACACAACTATTGAAACACAAGGACTCCTTTCTGTGAGCAGACTGTTAAATGAAATGATGATGGATGGATGGATGGATGGATGGATGGAAGGAAAGTAGGTAGGTAGAAAGAGAGATGAGTCAGGGAAGATGTTGATGAAGGCATGTTAAAAAAAAGGTTTTAAATAGCCTTACAAACCTTTCAGAAATCTGTTTGAGAAAAGAAAAAGTCAGTGACATGATTTATGATCTTTGAATGTTCCATCCAAATTACTGAATAGGTGCTTACTCAGTGAATTATATGACCCAGCTTTCTATGTATGGAGTTACTCAAGAAGATATATAGCAAACCCTGGGGGCCCAGCCACGAACCCTGGTGGCACAGTGGTTTTGAAGTAAGTAGCTCACCACAACGACAGCAGTTCAAAACAAGCTGACACTCCAAGGGAGAAGGACGGGGCTTTCTACTCCCGTAAAAATTCACAGTCTCAAACACTCAGAGGCAGTTCTGCCGTAATTGCTCACTATGAGTCAGCAGCGACTTGATGACAATGCGTTTGGTTTGGATTTTGGTGGTCCAGTGATTACGTGTTGGGGTGCTAGCCAAAAGGTTAGTGGTTCCTATCTACCCAGAGGCACAGTGGGAGAAAGATGTGGTCAGTGACTCCCATCAGTTTGACAGCCTTCCAAACCCCATGAGACAACTCTACTTTTTTCTCACGAAATGTCACTATGAAACGAACAATGATTCAGTAACATCCAACCAGAATAATAAGGAGGCATACCAGAGGCACATCCTCATTTGAATAGTGTATGGAACTCTCTCTTCTCCACTACCAACAAAACCTTAGGCCATCCACAGGGGTAAGATGGGAAACAACAAGAGAAAGGAGAGGAGTCATGACTTCATACCTCATTATTCATGTAAGGTGACTTTATGCAGATTTCAATCATTAGCTAATTTTCTGTTAGGTAAGCTAGAAAGACTGAGATGGTTAAGCATGTCCAGATGTTCGAGTGATTGCTCCATTTTCTCTTAGACCCTGAAATGTCTTGAGATATGTATCCATTGGTTACCATGTCTTCCAGAAGTAGGTCTTCATTTGTTTTAGGAAACATTGAAGTACAGCATGTTAAATTGAAGCCATTTTCTCACAGCCATCAATCATATATTTGGAAAGATCCAGGATGATTTTTAATTTTCCTATAAGCACAAAAATTCTGAAATGGCAAGGATAATAATTATGAGAGAAGAATTTGTCCACTTTAAATATCAGAAGCTACTCTGGAAACAAGTTTCAGAACTTAATGTGCTTAAGTTTAGGCATACAAAGTGACCTGGGACCCAAACCCATTGTCCTCTTGTGGATTTCAACTCACAGAGAACCTATGGGCCATGGACTGATCCTGGGGGGTTCCCAAGTTGTGAATCAGTACTGAAGCAGACAGACGTGTCTTTCTCCTAGAATGATGGTGCCTCTAAATCGGTGACCTTGAGGTTGGTAGCCCAATGCTTAACCCACTGAATTACCATGGATTTCCTCTTTATAAGCCCTTCATGGGTAATGCTTTGAAAAATCTTACTCTTGGATTATCCTTGGCATTGTACACAAGTTAGTTGGTGCAAGTTGGAACTGAAAGTTCTTAGAAAGAAGGCCTTAGATTGTCTAATTCAGGGTCAGTTAATATTGATATTGAGCTTTTCTCAGTGGTAACTTCTCAGGGGAAAGTTCTAGAAAGTTCTAGAGGCCTTAAAGAGTTTAATCCAGAGCCAGTTTATTGCAATAGTGAACCTTTCTTTGCTTTCCTCAGTGGATCAGTAGTTAGTGGTCAGCTCTCACAGGAATATTTTCTAGAATTTTCTAGAGACCTTAGATGGTTTAATCCAGAGTCAGTGACTTGAAATTATGACCCTTTCTTGTTTTCCCTCAAAGGATCAGTAGATTGTAGTCAACTCTCAAGGTTCTTACAGGTATGTCACTTAGACCACCCAAGATCACACACCTCCTCTTCAGAAAATTCTGATCAGACCTGTCTTCCCTCATAATCAATCTTTTACCAGGGCCTCCTCTCAGGAGTATTATTCATGGATCCCTGGTGCTTGACCATCACCCAGATGGCAAGGAGTTTTACCTCCTGTGTCTGTCAGAAATTCCATACTGGATGTGTTCTTAAAGACCTGCCAACTGAAGCAAGAGGAGCACAAAACTCTAAAACATTTTTCCCGCTAATGAGTCTGTATTGTGGAGTGGCTTCCCCCGTGGGGAATATTCTTGTGCATTCTGTTCCTGGGTGTTCATTTTAGAGGACACGGTATGCAGAAGAGCTAGGGGATGAGAAAATCCTATTAAACTCACCAATAGATTATTTGGAAGTCACCTCAGATGTTATGCATCGATCAAAGATTTTGTTATTGTTGTCACTGTTGTTGAATGCGTTGAAGCGCACTAAATCTCGGCAGTATAAAATGTTATTACTTTTAAGATTAAAAAAGCAGTTCAGAATCCTACAGCATCTCAAGGGCATGATTCAGAAAGCCAAGGTCACTACCATTGAGTCTGTGCATACCCAATAAGACAAAGTAGAACTGCCCTTTGGATCTCCAAGACTGTAACTCTTTACGGACATAGAAAGTCTTATCTGCCTCCCTTGGAGAAGGCAGTGGTTTAAAACTGCTGGCCTTGTGGTTAGTCAGTCACCTAACCCGTAACCACTATGACACCAGGACTCCTGACAACAACCAGGCAATAGATCATGATTAGGGGTGAGGATGATCGTGAGGGAACATGCCCCTTCAAAGATCTCTATCTCGGTGTGCTTCCAGATTTTGTATAATCAATACAAAGAGGAGACGTGACAGATGATCTCTGGGTGTATTTGTGAGAGGACCAAAATAATTTTTTAAAATCATTTTATTGGGGGCTCTTACAACTCTTACCACAAGCCATATATCCATCCATGTGTCAAGTACATTTGTATATTTGTTGCATCATCATTCTCAAACTATTTGCTTTCTACTTGAGCCCTTGGTATCAACTCCTCATTTTTCCCTCCCCCCCACAAACCCTTGATAATTTATAAATTATTATTTTTGTCATGTCTTACACTGTCCGACATTTTCCTTCATCCACTTTTCTTGTCTATCCCTTAGGGAGGGGGGTATATGTAGATCCTTGTGATCAGTCCCCCTTTCTACCCCACCTTCCCTCCACTCTCCCGGTATAGTCACTCTCGCTACTGCAGGACCAAAATAATTTTTATATGATTATCAAGACTCTAGAAAATATACCTATGGGAGGAAATGAATTAAGGACACATCATTTTCAAAAGGGTCACCAGCAGTGGGGTCATTGTTTCATTCACTTACATTCTCAGAGAACCTGGAGGAGGCACACATGCCCAGTCCCATTTTCCCATCTGTAGCTTAAACAGTAACTACAGCAGGAATGACAACATGTGCCCAAACTACATGTCCTTGGTTCTTCTTCTCCTTTTCTTTTTTTTAAGCTGAGAAACCATGTGAATCCGTGTCATGTGCAGTTCGTTAGCAGTACTGTGCGTTGTTGAATCCAATGTGACAATAATGCCTTTGTATATTCTTATTTGTTGTTTTTTTTTTAAGGCTGGAAATTGAATCCAGTTGTGGGTGCCGTCTACAGTCCTGAATTCTATGCAGGTAAAGACTTTCTCTGCACGATATCTCCTTGGTCCTTTCTCTGTGTGCCTGGCCTGCCAGATCAGAAGAGGGTTCCACCGAACAGTCCCCACAGAGAGACACCTGGTTGTGACAGGTGCTGACTGGTTCATTTGAAGGCAAAACCAAGAGCCATGATGAGGAGTCTTTCTTAAACAACCACGGGAAACCATGCAGGTCACATTTGAAGGCTGCATGGATTCCTTCTTAATAGCTCGTGTTGATTTTGCCTTTAAAGAAACACTCAGGCTTTGCCCGATGGCATATTGAGCACACATAGAGCTGCCCATCCCCATCTTAGTCCAAGATGCCTGAATGCGTCTTTGAGCCATGCATTTCCATCTGGAGGAAAGGGTGTTCTGTGTTTTATTTTTGGCAAATGAGAGATTTGGTTTCATGATCCCAGAAGGTGGCAGTGGTTTGGACTTGCCAGGAGGACAGGCTGTAAGGAAGACTGGAAATAATCTATTTGTCTTTCTTTCTACATTAATCTAGTTCCCTCGGCAAGTCCATCTCTCTCCACTTAGCTTACTGGGGTGTACGTCTCCTTGCACCCCCATCCTTTCCTGCCCACCAGTTCCTCTCAGTGGGGGAAATCAACTCAGTTAAAACACGTGGTCCTCAAAATGTGGGAAGACCAGCCCAGAAGCAGCAGATGGGGCCAAGCTGCAGGGTGTGTGTGAGGAATCCAAAGTTTGCAGGGTAGACGTCGGCTGGAGGGCTTACATGTCAGGCAAGGAGAAAACTGCAGGTTGAAGGCCAGAAACTGGGCCCTCAAAGCGGATTTGCATAGTATAGTCTGCCCTTTCTTCCTCATTCCCTGGATCCCAAATAGACTGCTTTCAATCCTGAAAATCCTGGACAGATCTTCCAGCCTCTTTGCATTCCTCGGGGTGGGGGTTTTCCTGTCATTTTCCTGATCCTGAGCATGAACCTCAGTGGATAGGAAAAGAAGCCAGGAAACTACGACAGCTGTTTTAGCCAAAACAAAACCAGTTTCTTTTTCTTTCTTTTCTTTTTTTTTTTTTTTTTTTTAGTATTATTAATTTACAAAGTTAAAAGTTTAGGAAATCTTGGTAGGTGGCTGGATGTGCAACCAGTCTGAGAACTGAGTTCTAAGCTTTAGGCAGGTGATGTGTGCTGTTGTGTGTGTGTGTTTATCACGTGAATCCAGGGCCCCATAGCTTGGTTGCAGTTGTGTTTACATAAGTGGGGGAAGAGAGGTTTAGCTATAGGCCTTCATCCATAGACTATAGAACCAACCTCCTCAGAGAGAATGGGGGAGAGTTAGGGACACATTCCAGCCTAAGTTAGACGCCTGGCTCACCTGCTTAAGCTGTGTGACTTTTAGGACATTGCTTAACCTCTCTGTGTCTCTGTGCCTTCGTCTGTGAAATGGACAATAATACTCCCCATATTATAATGAAATTGGTTAATAAGGGGGGAAAAAACTTGATAAGTGAAAATACTTAAGTCTTACATTCCATTTCTGTGCCATGTTGGGAATGGGGGGCAGTAATCAAGAGTCCATGCTCCTCAATTCTAGAAAAGCCATTTGATGAAAATGTGTGCCTGAATTCACCAGAGAAGTCCCTTATTTCTTAGCATGTCTAGTTAAAAGAAACAAGAAAATAAGAAGGCCTGTCTGTCGCCATTGGGTCAGTAGACTCACAGTGACTCTGGAAGGGAGAGTCCTGTGCAGTGCCTTCATGAGTTTGAAACTCAGACCTTTCAGTGAACAGATACTGCCACCACCCCCTACCCACTGCCATCAAGTCAATTCCAACTCTTTATGGGGTTGCCGGTCTTTACCGGAGCGTCTTTCTTCTGCAGACAGATAGGTGGGTTTGAACTGCTGACCTTGGGCATAACAGCCCAAGGACGCTGTGAGGGTTATGGGGGACAGGGAGGAGGAGTTAAATTTTGCTGTTAGAGGCCGTACAGTCTGGACCCTAGGCACCTAGAACTCAGTACGTGTTGCTCGGGTACGCCCTTGCACCAAGTTGTAAAGAGTTTAGGTGAGCAAATGAGAGAGAGAGACAAAATGCATATTTCTGTTTCCATGGGACAAAGTTGTTGGTGACTCTTCATCGAACCAGGAAAACATCAACTATTTCCGTCATTTGTGTCTCTTGCTCAGATGTTTTGAGCCTGTTCAGATGGAGGTCTGGAGAGAGGGACTAGTCTGCCCTAACTTATCTGCACAAGGATACATCGTCTGCAACTTTCAGAGCTTCCATACTCCAATCAAATTAAGCCAGCCTCCAAAGTTGCACCACTGTGTTCTAGGGAGACGGTAGTAATGGCAAAAGCTGGTACTCTCAGCACAATCAATCCCACATCAGTGAGTCGGTTCCCGTTGCTTCTGGGATCCGGAGACTGTGCTGGGTATTTTATAGAAAGGAAGACATTGACTTCTTCCAGTGATTTTCCAGATGAGGAACAGGGAACGAGGAAAGTTGCGTCTCGGGCCTGAGATCTCACAGTGGATAAAAAGGAAACTTGGTGGTGCCGTGGGTTAAGCAGGGGGCGGGGTGGACAGGTAACAGCAGGGCCTCGGATTCAAACCCACCATGCCTCTTCATGAGTGCAAGGTAAGGCTGTCTGCTCTGGTAAAACAGTCCCTGGCACCTTGAGGAACAGATCTGCTCTTCGTGGTAGATTGAATTGTGTGAAATGTGGGTGAAGTGCCAACAAAAGGGTTATTTTTTTTTTAAAGGAACAGTTCCATTCTGTCCACAAGAGCAGCTTTTAATCAGCACTGACTCAATGGCACTGGGTAAGCTGGCACCCTGGAGGCTCAGGGGTTAGGGCACTGCAAGGCAAACCCCCATGCCAATGTTTCAGACCCAGCAGAGTCTCCACAAGAGAAAGATGTGGCGCCTGCTCCCATTAGGACAGCAGTTTGGAAAGGCTCAGGGGCAGTCCTCTGCAGCCCTGGAGGGTGGGCACTCAATTGGAATCGACTTACTGGCAGGGAGTTCGGGTTGGGTTGTAAAGAAGCAGACCAGGATTTTCAACCAGCCTGCAGTGGCCCCAGATCTCGCGGACATGAAGATGACCTTTCTGGACAAGACCCCGCAGTGGCAGAGCATGTCATTGCTCTGAACCACACGCTCCTAAGGGCCAAAGAAGAGGAGCAAGATCAAATCATTCTGCATTATTCCACTGACACCCACTGCTCCCACAGGCAGACCTGCCAACTGTGTATGGCAGGGCACTAGGGAAAGACAGGAGGAGCAAGCTTTTAATTTCTAGAAGCTGCTCCAGGCACATGACATCGGAGAATGTGGTTTCCATCCCCTGCCTCTGAGCCTACACAAAGTCGAGCTGCTGGGTGCCTCTCTCCCTGGTGTTGTGAGGAAGCCCGACTCAAAGTGGAGGGGCCCAGTGGCTCAGCAGTGGGCTCAGACAGAATCTTGGCACAGAGGGCGTGGGCCCAGGCCGTCTGTGATGCTGCTGCATGCCACACTGGCTTGCTCTGAGTAGAAACCAACTTAAGGGCACCTCAAAGCGACATGGAAACATCCAGGATTTAGTATATTGAAAAGCGAAGTCAGGGTTTATGGTGCAGAATTGCGCATGCCTCCAAGTCAGAGGAAAACCTGTCGCACAGATCTGCTTTGGATATTTTACCAGCCAGCCCTGTCTCAGCCAGAGACAGAAAGCTAGACTTATCGGTAACTTCTAGATAAGGAGGCCTGGCGTTAATGACAAATATCATAATATGCCCATCGCATAATTATCGATTTTCTGAAGCTTATGCAGAATTCACAACCCCGGCCTCCGATTCTCGCCCCAAATAGGGCATGAAAAGTTCACATATTTGGTAAATTAAAATCAATATTTCCAATCTCTCCTGAAGGTAATTTTCCTAATTTAGTGGACTTCCCCCCTCACATTTATTTTCTCTTTTAATTATAAAATGGCAGGTTATTGATTTTCGGGCATAACCTCTTGACGTCCCACGAGCATTTTTTATTCCTCACTCTTGGGTGGGGGTTGGGAGAGTGCTGCAGCTCTTAATGAGGACTTTTAATTACTGCCTGAACGACAGTCATTTGCTTTGATGAATTATGACACCCACTCCCCCTCACTGGTGCACCACAAGGGGAGCATTTAGCAAGCCGCTAGCATCCGTTTTTCATGCCCAGTGATTATTCGGGACTCTTGCCCAGTCCAGTCCTACCCTGTCTTTTTTTGTTTGGTGAACTTGACTGTGAGTCTAAGCCCAGCAGAGAGACAGCTTTCCCACCAGTTCCCCAGGGATGTGAGCTCAAC
The DNA here is from genome assembly GCA_004026705.1 of Nesogale talazaci. Classification (NCBI taxonomy): domain Eukaryota; kingdom Metazoa; phylum Chordata; class Mammalia; order Afrosoricida; family Tenrecidae; genus Nesogale; species Nesogale talazaci. The sequence continues at coordinate 24,530 of PVJH01004895.1, read as the reverse complement.
ACCCACACCTGCTGAACCCAGTCTCTTGCTCCACAAACAAGTCTACCAACAGGAAGCGGAGTCGCGACCCTGGGGCGTCTCATCAAACCTCTCGGGGTGTCCTTGTCAACTGGACACTGCCCCAAAGGATCTTCCTGGGAGCACGCTGCAGGGAGTGGGGGGCCTACTTCAATAAATAGGCTCAACAGTTGTCGGGTTGAAGACGGATGTTGGCGGAAAGCTTTAGTGTCTGGTGTTAACCTTTAAAGATGCTCTCCTCCAGACAATGGTCTTGGCTGTTCACATCCAGCCTCGATCGCTCCAGAACATCTGGATTCCACGCACACTTTTGAAACCCTCTTGGGGAGTTCACCGCCTTGGGCCTGCGACTCTTCTCCTGAAGAATGCTCCTACGTGTGTAACCCCGAGGAAGCTTCCAGAAATGAATGTGCGTAGCTCAGCGTGTCCCAGTGGACTGAGACTCAGAGCGGCTCTGTGTGTCCCTATAGATCTGTCCCGTTGGGTCTCTAAGTGGAACTGCTGACCTTGCAGTTAGTAGCCCACTGCCCTTTGGGGGGGGGGGAGGGGTTGCGGGGAGGGTGGACTCAGTATATACCATGGCCATATGTGAAACTTCTCCAGAAACTTGTCAAGCCTATCCCAAGTCGAATCCTCTCCAAATTCTTTAGGGGCGTGCACACAAGATAAAGGATTCATTGTTTATTTTTGTTTATTTGTAACCCACTGCCATCACGTCGATGCCGACTCACAACGACCCTGTAGGGCAGAGAAGAAGAGATCCACGGGTCTTCTGAGATGGTCAACTGCTGCAGAAGTAGACAGCCTCATCTTCCACCCCCTGAGTGACTGAGGAGTGTGAACTGCCAACTGGGCAGCTGGGAGCCCCACCTTGTCCCCCTACACCACCTGAGCTCCTTAAATGATTGATAAGTCAAGAGTTTTCGAAGATTAGGTGGGTTCCTGGGTCTTGTTCTCAAAGTCACGGGCCAGTGCCGATGCCTCTGCGGTGAATACAGCTGAGGGCGCTACTGGGAAGGAGAAGGTCTTCAAACCACTGCTCTCAGCACGCCAGCTCCTTGGAGTAGTCAGGGTGAGGTGTGGCTGCAGAGGGGACTCTTCTAGTCTCCTGACTGTGCGAAGCTTTCCATTGCCTTCTAATAAAAGGAGGAGGAGGAGAAGAGTGGAGGGAGGAGGAAGAGAAGGAAGTACGGGGAAATGGAAAGAGGAGGAGGAGGGGAAAAAATGGATGTTCTTCGAGATCATGACGCTATCTAGGCAGCTGAATGGCCCCTTTAACTTTCAGCCCAGTGGCATCGTGGTAACTCCTTGGGCTGCTAAATGCAGGGTCAGCAGTTCACAACCAGCATCAGCTCCTTAGGAGAAAGAGCAGGCCTTTCTACTCCCATTAGAAGTGACAGTCTCAGAAACCTGCAGGGGCTGCTCTAGCCTGTCCTACAGGGTCCCTGTGAGCCTGCCTTGACTCAATGTCAGCGGTTCGGATCCGGTTTCACTCTCATCAGTTAGTGTCACACCAAACAATACCCTGCTAAGATTTCAGCTTGGTGCTGACAGGTGGCAGATCTACCCGATTCTCAATTGTTGATGAAGACAGACACCCCACGACCCCTCCACACTGCCCATCACATCCACCAGCTCCTGCCTGGGATTAAATATCCCATCACCAGGGCTGTAAGGCGGCAGCCAGGCTTCATAAGAGCCGTGAAGTGTGAGCCGAGCACAGGAGAATGTCGATCGGGACCTGCTAATGCCATGCACATCATGTGTGGGCGCAGATATTGAACTTCACAAGTCACCCGGCCCAGAGTCCATCACCCCCAGAATCTTGCCCCTCGGGACATGCCATTCTTCTCGTGACTCCTTTTGTTCTTGTTCTTACACTTGGCATTGCAGAATGGTGAGGAAACCCTAAAGGTTTGCTCTTCCTTAAATGCAAAGATTCTAGCCTCGAAGACTGTGGGTGTGGGTTGGGAAGAACAATAACAACAACAGAAAAAGGACAACGAAATGCCTGCTTGAAAATCCAGGTGGAGAATGCGGTTGAATTTGGGAAGGGGCTCATCCTGGGCTGGCCAGGGGGATCAAATCGGATAGGGAGTGTCCAAAAGCCTATCAGTTCTGGAAAGTGGAGCGAGCACCTGAGAGGTTGTCCTGGCCACTGAAGTCAACTCCCTTGATGATGCCCGTATTGGAAGGAGTCAGGGCTCTGACCGCATGGCTTGTGGCCAAGCAAGGCAATGGCAAAGTGGATTGTGACCTCAAAAGTAAGTCTGAAAATAATGACACTGGTGTAACTCTGTGATTGCTTGCCTGGAAGGGGCAGCTGTGTTTGACCTTGACTTAGCCCCACAGGTGTTTGCTTTCCGATTTGGGAGCCCCATGACCGGTGATATCGCTCAACCCTGAACCAAGGCAGGGCTTCTCTTTCTGTGCCCCTGCCACACTGCCCGTGATTCCTAATCACTTCAGCCCCACCAGCTGGATGCATCGCCATCAACAGAGAATAGCTGGGGGCTGTCAGCAGTTTCCTTTCCTGGGAGGGCCGCTGTCAACGCTCCTGGAAACAGCCATCAAGAAATTTAGCAGACGTGTTGCATTGGACAAATGTGCCGTCCAAGACCCCTTTAAAGTGTTGAAGATGAAAGAGTAAGGAAGTCACCATTGGGTGACTTGTTCCCCACCTGCTAGGCAGGTGAGAAAGCTCGACGAGGAATGAGGGAAACTGAGGAAGAAGAGGTGCCTTTGAGTAGCAGCACAGGTGAAGAACATTGGCAGCCCCCCGGATGGCCTGAGGAACAGCACAGCTGTCTCGGAAGAAGCACAGTCCCGATGCTCTGAAGTGAGGATGGAGAGACTTGGCCTCACATATTTTCGGCACATTATCGGGAGAGACCAGTTGCCGGAGAAAGACTTCATGCTTGGTGAAGTAGAAGGTCAGGGGACACGAGGAAAACCCTTAAGGAGACAATGATGGACGTCGCCAGGGGTCAAACGCAGCCGCGATGGTGAGACTGGTGCAGGGCCCAACAGTGTTTTCTCCTGGTGTGCTTAGGGAAGTGGGCAGTCACTGAGTTGGCACTAATTATATAACATCTGACGATTCAGGTGAAGTAGCAGCTCGGGGGGGAAAAAGGAACCCGATGGTCCAGAGGACAGGGCCCAGCATGGTCTTATGTTACTTTGTTGATAATTTGGGAAAGCACCAGAGTCAATGCCAGGCCAGCTGGGGATGGGCACCTTAGCAGTGTGAATTCAGTGTGATCACCAGCTGCCAGCATATAACGAGTCCTGGTGGCGCAGCAATTAAGTGCCCCATTGGTAACTGAAAAGTCAGCTCTTTGAACCCTCCTGTGGTTCCATGGGTAACCTTCTTACCATGACCCCGTGGGACAGAATGGCACCAAGGCTCCCAGATTGCATGGTGTTTGGGGGAGCAGATAGCCACATCTTTGTCCTGCAGGCAGCTACAGAGCAGATTACAGACATCCTTCCTTCCTTTCCTGGCCCAGGCCTCTAACCATGGCAGCATCAAGGCTGCATTGTAAACGTTCTAAACCAAAACACCAAACTCATCACCAGGCCCATTGATTCTGACCCATAGCCACCCTAAGGGACAGGGCAGAACTGCCCGGTGGGTCTCTGTCACTCTTGGTGGGAGTACAGCCTCATTTTCTCCTGCAGAACCCCCCGGGGTACATTGGCTCTGTCACTGGGGCACTGTGAGTCACAATGATACCAGGCATCTCCCTGGGATACCTTCCGGCGGGCACACAGCTGCTCCAGAAGTAGTAGGGAATCTAGTGCCAGCCCCACAGTCCTGAGGACCAGGCTGAGCTTGCAAGCCGCCTGTCTCACTGCCTCCCAGAACTCCTCAGCTGCAGGATGACCTTTGGTTGAGGCCAGGCTTGTGCAATTCCCACATCTGGCCCCACTCGGGCTCAGTATCCTCCAGTGAGCTGGAACGCGGGGGTTTATGGAAGCAATCTACCTCTGGGGGGGGGGGGCGTATCTTGTACAGCTGTTTACCTTGGCCTCCCCTTTCTCAGTTAGCTCTTCACTGCTCCCCTCGCCACCCCACCCATCTGTCTTAATCAGTCTGTTCCACCCCTGATCATGTCAGACCAGAAATGTTTAACTCTGCCCTTCTCTGCCCCTTGGAGGGAGTGCACAGCCTCCCTCCGTCTCTGTCATGGGTCTCTGTCATGTGTTGCTCTTCTTAAGAAGGTGCACAGGTGGGCATACAGCCACCCCATGACGGATCTCCACTCAGGCAGCTCCGCCAGTGATCCTGGCTCTTTCCAGGATCCTCAACTCTCCGCCTTTGGAGTTTCCTATGAATCTAGCCGATACTGGTCTTGTCTTGAGCTCCCATCACCCCCATCCCGGCCCCCTCAACCTGATTGCCCCTGGCAGAATGACTTCCAGGCTGTCCGAGGCTGTAGGGACTGAGGAAGAAGCAGTCTGCAGGGTGTTCCTACCCCGAGACAACTGGTGCAGATAAACTGCTGAGCTCCCCTCAGCAGCAGGTGCTTTAACCACTGTGCCACCAGCACTCCTTGATTGGACACGCCTGTGCACTCCCACTTGTGATCACCTGGCTTCCTCAGACAAGGGGAACATGCATGGGCTTAACTGTGCTCCCATAAAACTGTATTCCAGCACACTGTAAAGTTCCTTTATTTTTCAAATCAGTCCTCAAATAGCCTCCTCTTTGTTTTCAGCCATATACAAATCTATGTTGCCATGGGAAAGCCATTCTTATTTCACCAAACCAAGCTCACTACCATTGAGTTGATGTCAGCCCAGAGTGACCATATAGGGTAGAACTTCCCTTGTGAGTTTCCGAGTCTATAACTGTTCACAGGTATTGAAAGTCCCATTGTTCTCCCCCCGGGGTGGCTGGTGATTTTGAACTCTGAACCTTGCATGTGGACGCCCATACCATAACCCCTGTGCCACCAGGGTTCGTAGTGCTACGAACACAAAGGGACTGCAGCCCAGGAAGCATTGCGAGGGTGGTGCAGGACCTGGCAGTGCCCCATTCTGCTGGACATCGTGTCACAGTGGGTCAGAACCAACTTGATGGCACCCAACAAAGACCTAAAAAAAAACACACACACCCCAACCTCCATGGCAGCAGTTTGAATTTGTCCTGCCACTTGTTTCTGGTGGATCACTCCCTGCCTTAGAGAAAACCAAACACTGCCCTAAGTCCCCAAGACTGACCCAGCCCCCTGCAGAACCTCTTTCCTGGCTTTGCTCCAAGCTCGGGGGTACGGGGAGATGGAAATCCCCACAGCGGGGTCAGGTAATGGGTGATTTCAGCTTCCTTTCTGTTGGAATCAATGTTGCCAAGCAAGCCATTTCCTTCTGCGGGTTTTCACTTTCTACTTAGTCTTCTTTTCAACATGTCTCCCCTTGAAGCCATTCCAACTCAGGGTGACCCCCTGCGCAGCATGGAGCTGCCCCCTGTAGCCTCCTAGGCTGTTGGTCTCTATGGGAGCAGAAAGCCTCGTGATGTGCCCAGGCCGCAGTGGTGGATTAGAACTGCTGGATTCCGGGTGGGTGGGCCAACGGAGAGTCTCTGCCAAGCCTCTCCACTGTATACAGTTCACTGTTCTCAGCTCAGCCGATTAAACTGTTGTACAAATGGAGACAAACAGCCCCAATATTGTTTAGTGCCCTTTTTGTTAATTATACGTGATGCGCATTTCCCTCACACAAGACAAGTCTGCCCCGTTGTCTTTTAAAGACCCAACACGGCAGAGCAACGCACAAATGGCAGGCTCCTGCCTAGATGAACTGCCTGGCTGACGGGTAAAGCATCGCTGCGACTTCCATGGAACTGTTACAACCCATTTCGGCCGGAATATTGGTTGATGAAAAATTAATAAAGCCAGTGGAAAATGGAATTCAGCATCTGCAGGAGCTATTTACACCAAAAGAACCAGCCAGAATTAATTATACCGTATGCTCCATTCTAATGAGTTTTTCATTAAACTGTATACCATTATGGAAACTAAACAAGGATTATTCAAAGAATAATGCCAATGGCTGTTTTTTTGTTTTCTTTTTTTTTTTTTTTGAGAGAGAGAGATTAGTTAATGGGTTATATATTTAACTCTGATGCAAAGGTTAATCAGTATATACTTATCCTTGTATGAAACCCAGGCTAATATTGACAACATGGACACTCTAGTCTCACAGACTACTTCTCTGGGGCCAAATAAGAATCTCTGGTGTCGTTTTCACATGTGCGCTGTAGAACAAGGGAGCATCGGAGAGATGGAAACCTCTCTCACCTGGGTTCTTTGTCCATTTTGAAGCTCAAGTCCACCAGCTCCAAGAAACTGTCTTTGCTTTCAGCTTCTATGGGCATATGTGTAGTGGGGGGAGATATGTTTAAGTCGGAACACTTAATTACTCTTAGAGAAATGTAAGGGAATCCTGGTGGCTTAATGGGTTGCTTTTTAGGCTGCTAACCACAAGGTCAGCAGTTCAAAACCAACAGCCACTCCACAGGAGAAAGGTGAGGCTTTCTACTCCACAGGAAGCCCACAGGGAAAGTTCGATCCAGTCCTATAGGATTGTGATGAGTCAGACTCGACTGAGTGGCAGTGAGTGAGAGAAATGTACATGTCAAACTTATTTTCTATTGTGTCCAAAGAGTAGGGCAGTGGAGGGAAGGAGTGGGCAGTGGGGCGAGTATCAAGAGTTTAAATCCAGTCGGTGGTTGAGAATAAATCTGAAGGTGAATCCTTAACATCATATCCAGTGCCTCCGAATAGAAATCTCTGCAACAGCCAGTATATGTTAGTGTTCACTCGCACTGAATTGGGAAGGCTGAAGACAAATCGATACATTTGAATTATGGTGCTAGACAAAGGATTTTCAGAGCACCATGGACCGCCGAAAGAACAAACAAGTCAGTCTTGGAAAAAGCATAGCCCTCATGCTCCTGAGAGGCAAGGATGGCAAGCCTTCATCTCACTTACTTTGGACATGCTATCACGTGCGACCAGTCCCTGGAGAAGGACATCCTGCATGGTAGACGGCAGCAACAACAGAGGACCATCAGTTGACACCATTTGCGACAGTGGGCTTGGGAACAAACCCTTGATTCCTAGTTGAAAGGTTGGTGGCTTGATCCCACCTAGAGGTGCCTGGAGAGAGGCTGATGAAAAAAATGCACATTAGAGAACCTCGTTAGGACACCTAACGAGCAGCATGCTCATAGTCACCGAGCATGGAACAGAACAGATGTCATTGAACTGCACATATCCCTGAAACTCTTGTTCTCTGGAAGAGGAACAGGAGGCTGAGCAAGACCTTCTGGGTACTTGGGAGGGACTTTCAGCTCAAGTCCATCTCTTACTTACTGTTTTCCCCTGGAGTAGGGAATGCAAACTAAAGATATTCCTGATCAGGCTAGCGATTATTTTCAAATGACATAAGTGTGGGGAGAGGTTTGCTGGCAACATGCATGAAGTCCTGATGGGGTTAAAAGTTGGGCCACTGACTGTGCATTTGGCGGTTCAAGCCCACAGACCACTTCATGGGAGGAAGATGAGTGGTCTTCTCATAAAGCTGTGCAGATTTGAAAACCCAGGCAGCAGTTCTGCTCTGCCCTATAAGGAGTGCTCAGAGTCAGAATTGTCTGACTTGACAGTGAGAAGGTGCACACGTGAGAAGCAGACAGCTGAAAAAGGTGACCAAAGAAGAAGAGCCCTTGCACGATGATGTCAGTGAAGAACATGGAACACCCTGTGGACCAGCAATGATGGCGGCAGCAGTACATTGCAAGGAGCTTCCAGAAGTTCAGCCAGATTCACAAGAGGACGTGGAACAAGGGATATCCTGGCTGATGTCATTGCTGGTTGATCTTGGCTGAGAGCAGAGAACCCCAGAAAGATGTCTCCTTGTATTGTATCGACTCTGCAAAGGCATTCCTCTGTGCGCCCCGTAACAAACTATCACCTTGAGAAGAATGAAAATTCCAGAACATTTCATTGTGCTCCTGCAGGACCTGTACCTGCATCCAGAGTTGGATGTGTGACAAGAACAAGGAGATTACTGTGCTGGTCAGAATCAGGAAAGCTGTGTGTCAGGATTATATCCCTCGCCATACCTATTCAGTCTGCATGCTGAGCAGAAAATAAGAAAAGGTAGGCTATGTGTACAAGAACCAGCATCCAGATTAGAGGAAGACTTTTAACGTACTGCACGCTGCAGATGACACACCCTCCCTTGCTGAAAATGAGGAGGACTGGAAGCACTTGTTGATGACGATCAAGGATTGCAGCCGTCCAGATGGATTACCACTTCATGTAAAGAAAACCCAAATCCCCCCAACCAGACCAGTCTGTAATATCAGGATATATGGTATTGAAGTTACCGAGGATTTCATCTTGCTTGGATCCCCAAGCAATGCTCAGGGTAACAGCAGTCATTAGATCAGAGGATGCGAGAGCTCTGTAAGGGGTTGCAGAGCAGGGATGTTCCTTTGAGGACCGAAGGGTGCCTGACCCCACCATGGTATTTTCAGTTGCTTCCTATGCGTGTGAAATCTGACCATTAAGTAAAGAAGAGGGAGACAAAACAATCCACTTGAACAATGCCTTGACTAAGATATTGAAAGTAGCATGCAGGGAGGGACCAAAGAACAAACACATTCATCCTGGAAGAAGCGCGGCCAGAGGGCTCCCCAGCAGCAGGGGTGGTGAGACTGTGTCCCACACTGTGGACCTGTCATCAGGAGAGACTCATCCCTGGAGAAGGACATCCTGCTTGGGAAAATAGCAGGGCAGTGAAAGAGGACGTCCATGGACAAGATGAGCGACACAGTGGATGCAAGGTCCGGTTCAAAGATGAGGCGGGCACAGGGCCAGGCGGTGTTTCCTTACATTTTACATCGTGTCTCTGTGAATCTGAACTGAGTCAAGGGCACTTAATAACAAGAACAACAAGGACGAGCCCAGAACACAGAACAGAACCTTCCAGGAAGATATACAGCCAGGGCATTCCTTAGTAGGGAGGAGGGCCTGAAGGCCTCTCCTATAAATTGCATGTGATACCAGGGGCAGTCTCTCAGCCCCTGGAAAAAGTCAGCACCACGGGTCAGGCAGAGGGTCAGTGAAAGGAGGAGGAGGCGAAGTGACAACGGTGGCTCCAACAGTGGACGCAAAGCCCACCATGCTGGAGCGACCAGGTGACGTTGCCTTCTGCTCTGCATGAGGTTGCTGGGTCAGAAGGGACTGGCCACCGCTCACAGCACCAGTGGCGTCTTCTCATCAGGAGCACAGCGGCCCTGCCTGACAAAACGGTGGCTCTGACTCGCATTGTTCAATCATGATTCCTCAAAAAAAAAAAAAAAAAGCCTGCTGTCCATCCTTGAGGTTTATCCTGGGTGGTAGGTTTCATTCCCATCCCTCAGGAGCAGTAGGAGACTCCAGTTCTGTGCTCCTGGGTTTCCCAGCCTGTCATCTCTCTGGAAGCCAACTGTCAGCTCTTCCTTTCCTGGGACACCGAGGCTTTTGAACCTTCTGCCTTTTAGCTTACAGCTGGGACAGGGTAGGGTAGTACTGCAACAGTGGGTTTCTGAGACTCTGCTTCTTTATGTGAGAGGTTAAACTTTCTCCCACTGGGGGTTTCAAATGGCTGACCTTATGCTTAGCAACCCAGTACCTGACCACTAAGCCACCACAGACTTGGAAATCAAATGGAGCAATCCTAGTCTGTGCTGTAGAGTCTCAGTGTGTGTTTGCCAGTACAACTGGACTTTTCAGGGTTCACAAATGTCTCCTCTTTATCCTTCCCCGCTATACTTTATTCCAATCAGTAAGTGGTGTTTTCTTATCTAAAAGTACACTCTTCCCCGAGGCATCCTTGGTGAGCCTGTTAAAGATGCTGCCTTTGGCATTCCCTGTTGACATGGAGAGGAGACAGTGGGTTGCTGATCAGTGAGCCTGGGAGAGGGCATCCAGTAGATGTGGCACTCCGCTGCTGTTGGCAGTCCTGTGGGGCAGTTCCCAGGGAGCTTCCACGACTGCCACCTTGACAGAACCAGGGCATCAAGCCTTTCTCCCTTGCTGCTCTTGGGTAGGTAGGTTCAAACCACCAGTCTCCCAGTTAGTTGAGAACAAAGCATTGATGCCCGTCAACAGGCGAAGCTTGATGAGAGAGAGGGCAAGCTTCCAGAAAGCAATCTCCTGTCTTCAAGTCGATTCTGACTCATAGCAGCCTTATGGGACAGGGTAGACCTGAGGCCATAGCTACCTCAGCTGCACAGGAGCAGAAAGCCCAACTCTCTCCCAAAGAGCTGCAGGTGCTTTTGACCTGCTGGACATCGTAAGACAACCAGAAGCCACCACTCGTGTCTTCCCCACTGGCAGTTGGGGTGTCAGCATAGGGCAGGGCTCCATGGAATTTGCTTTGTTCTAAAGAGATGGTTAACATCGCAATCCGAACCTCCTGCCAGTCACTGGCTTCTGACTCCCGGCCACTCCATAGGATAGAATCAAACTGCTCCATAAGATTTCTGAGGCTGTAGATCATTCCAGAAGCAGGTGGCCTCGGCGTTCTCCCATGGAGCATCTGAGGGGTTTGAACTGCTGACTTTTCAGTTAGCAACCCCTTGCTGGGCTCCATGTATATAACATATAACATGTGCCACACCTAGAGTTCTCATCACTACGATTTTGTGCCAGCCAGATGGCACACTGGCTATCCCCACCACTCCCAGCACCACTCCCTATCCCCAGTGTGTTCCTGAGACTGGACACATTACTGGAGTACATAGCCTCCTCTCTCTTCCACAGACATATCAGCTGGCAGCCCAATATGGCACCTGCAGGGCCACCAGGGCCCCCTCAGTTGTGAGAAGAGCTCCCTATTCTTTATTTCCTAGCCCCTCTGGTCTGGGGACTAATGACATGAATCTGTCCCATCCAGTTGCCAGGCAGAGCGTCTGTCCGGGCTTTCTCCCAGGGCATCCGGGTGAGTTTCAATTACCAACCTTTTGCTTAGCATCCAACTGCTGTGCCACAAAACCCAAAACAACCCTGTTGCATTGAGAATATCACAAAGAACCTGTAGCAGAGAGTAGAACTGCCCTGTGTTTGTGGGTCTCTAAATAGTTATATAATTTCTGAGATGCTTAGTATTTATGACAAGAGAAACTAGGTTTTGTGAGGAAGATTATGGCATCAGAAATGGAGGAAGGCCTGTTCGTAACCTGCAATATGCAGATGACACAACCTTCCTTGCTGAAAGTGAGGAGGAAGTGAAGGATTTTCTAATGAAGATTAAAGATTGCAGCCTTCAGTATGGATTAAAACTCAACATAAAGAAGACCAGAATCCTCACAACTGGACCATCTGGTAACACCATGATACATAGAACAATGATTGAAGTTATTAGGGGTTTTGTCTTACTGGATCCACAATCAATGCTTATAGAAGCTGTAGTCAAGAGATCCAAAAATGCAATGCACTGGGTAGGTCTTCTGTATCAGACCTTAGTAGGGTATTGAACTCTGGTGTGCCTGATCCAAGACATGACATTCAACAGTGCATCAAGTGCATGTGGAAGTTAGACACTGAATATGGAAAACCGTAGAAGCATTGATGCTTTTGAATTAGGGTGCTGGAGATGAATATTTAAAGTGTCATGGACTACTGAAAGGACCAACTGATCCTGTGTTGCAAGAAATGAGGTCAGAGTGCCCTTAAGAGGCAAGGATGGCAAGACTTCTATCGGATTTGCCAGGGGAGAGCAGCCCCTAGAGAAAGACATCCTGCTGGTAAAGTAGAGGGGCATCGGACAAGGCCCTCGATGAGATGGCTTGACACTGTGGCTGCATGTATGGGCTCCGTATACAATTGTGTAGATGGTGCAGGACCGGGCAGTGTTGCCTTCTGGTGTGCATCTGACCCCTGTGGATTGGAGCCGGCTTGATGGCACCACAAACAAGTATTTATAGGAACTGGATGCCACCCCTTTCTTGGTCAAAGTAGCTGGTGGATTCAAGCCAGAGGACTTTCCTTTGCAACAGCATGCTTTAAGTACCCCCACCCCCCCAACTCCCAGACTTCTCAACATCTAGGCATTTAAGTCCTCAGAGAATGCAAGAGAAGACATGACCAAGGACTGGTTGAAAAGAAGCAGAATTTTAAACCAAGAGAAAAGAAAGGAAGTGTTATTTTAGAGGCATGCTGTATAATGAGATCATATTCATTCGTCCCCACAAGGGCCAGACATTTTGCTAGGTGCTGGGAATAAAGACATTATAAGATGAGGAAGGTTGGGCTATGTCCTAGGGAATTCTCTGTAGCGAACAAGACCAATATGCAAATAAAAAATTGCTACCCAGAACAAAGATTCTACAAGGGATGTTAAAACTGTGGTGGGAGCTGAAAGAGGGAGTCACTCCCTCCTGGGGCTTGGTGGTGCAGTGGTTAAACAGTTCACTGTTAACGTAAAGACAATAGTTCAAATCCACCTGCTACTCTGCTGGAGAAGGAGGAGGCTGTGTGCTATCAGGGGATTTGCAGCTTGGAAAGCTTCAGGAGCAATCCGGAAATGTTCATAGACTACTATGAGTCTTCTGTTCATTTCTCTTCTGGGATGGTCGGGTGCAAGGGGGAGTCTTTTTAAACTGAGTAAATAGCAGGGAGTCATTCTACTAAATGGAGCCAGAGGACATTTCCAACTTACTACCATATTCGACATGGAAATCAGTCACTTTCAGATGGTTTCATCTGGTGGGAGCTCTGGTGATGTAGTGGTTACACATTGGGCTGGCTAGCCACAAGTTTAGCAGTTCAAAACCCCAAACCCCTCCCCAGGAGAAAGATGAGACTTCCAGTCTCAGCAACCCACAGGGACAATTCCACCCTGTCCCATAGTATCACTATGACTCAGCACTGACTGGATGGCAGGGAATGTGAGTTTGACCCTGGAAGCTAAGCGATGGTACTCAGCCACAACATACGTGTCAAAGTCAGTTGAGAAGCCAGTGGTTGGATTCCTGCACTCCCCCTCCCCCAAACAACCTAGTCTGGCAGGTCTCTGTGTATCCTAAGGATCCCTGGAGATGCTGTGGAGAAAGCTTTGGGTTGCTAACCATGAGGTCAATGGTTCAAACCCACCAACTGCTCCTGGGGAAGAAGCTAAAGCTCCCTGCTCTCAGAAGGGTTTAGAGCAGCGGTTCTCAACCTGTGGGTCACAACTCCTTTGGGGGTCAAACAACCCTTTCACAGGGGTTGCCTGATTCACAACAGTAGCAAAATGACAGTGATGAAGTAGCAATGAGCATAAATTATGGTTGGGGGCTCACCACCACATGAGGAGCTGTATGAAAGGGTCCTGGCATTAGGACGGTTGAGAAGCGCTGGTTTTGAGCACCAGACACACACAAGAAAGCTCAGCCCTCTCCTGTAGGATCACCGTCTTGCTGTCAGTTGGAATCAATTCAGTGACAGTGAATCTGGATCTGGAGTTTGGGGCCCCTGGCATAGCCCCTCCTCTTATTCAGCCCCACACCACACACTCTAGAAGTTTCTGAACTACCTGGGTTGAGTTGGTGGGTGGTGTGGATGGGGAGGACTCTCCCAAGGCTAGTGAGTATGGGTGTCCCTGGGGTGAGCTTCTGGGGTAGCTGTCCTTTAGGAAAAGTGCTTCTTCTGTTTCGATGGTGTCAGAGAAATCCAATAGCCATTGGGGGTGTTTGGCACTCCCTGATCAGGGACGGCAACAGAAACCCAGGGACCTGTTCCTATCTATGGTCATCTATTGAGCACTTCTACCAAGTCCCTCTTGTTCCTCCCAGAGTCGTTGAGGGCAAGCTTGGCAGCTGCCTGGGTGAAGAATGGACGCCCCAAGGAGTTCTGCTCTGGCTCCCCCTCAGAGGAGTGACTGGTGCTTCAAAGGCTCCCGTAGATTAAAGAGTCACCTCAGAAGTCCAGCAGTCTGCTCTCCTTGCTGTACAATGCCCTCTTGCCCAGCATCGTAGACTTTACGTCAGACTTCAGAGCAGGAACTCTCCCTGCAGTGCGACCCGTGGGCTGGGAGAGGACAGGCCACCCCAGCGGCAAGCCAGACAGCTTTTAGGCAGAACAGAGAGGCTAGAAGCCAGCACTCTCTCCCGCTGAGTCTAGGTGGACACAGTGAGAAGACGGTGAAGCAGCCTTTTCTTCTGTGCCTACTCTGTCTCCATCCTTCCTGCCAGGGACTGGGCCTGGATGACAAAAGATGGAGGAGAGAGCCCTGCTGAGTTAGGGGGTCACCTGCTAGACTGCTAACCTCTGGGCCAGCTGTTCAGAACCATGAGCTGCTCCCTGGGGGAAAGATAAGGTTCTCTATTCTCCTGAACTCACAGGGTCCTAGCTGCTTTGCCCCGAGGTGTAAGCCGGAATAGTCCTCGGTGGCAGTGAGATGGTTGACATCGATCTCTCTGTTTACACTGACCACTTATCGAGTGGCCATGGCATGCCAGTCACTGAGGGGGACATCACCCTCGGGAGGTAGACGTAAGTATAACGCTCCTCACTACGGCGTCCCCGTGGTGCCCAGAGAACAGTAAGCAGCAATACACAGTCACACTGTGGGTGAGCCAGGCTGGGCCTTCTGTTTGGAATCTGCAGGACAGGGCTGAGACAGGCGGTGGGGTTGATGTTTGGTGGGCTGAGGGGTGGGCTTCTTAGATGGGGCCTCTCCTCTAGCTGTGGTGTGTGGCTGTCCGTGCACCCTCCAGCCTTTCTAGGTGAAGCTTCAAGTACTCTGGTGCAGCCTGACTGCTCCCCGACACCTCTTTCTCTCCCTCTCTCTCTTGTAGGCACGGTGCTGTTGTGCCAGGCCAATCAGGAGGGATCTTCCGTGTACAGTGGGCCCAGTTCCCTTGTATACACTTCCGCAAGTAAGCTATTGGCTTGACTCTCTTTTGTGACATGAGTCTCTGTCCAGCCCCCTCCCCTGCCATGTGATTCCCTCTGTCCCTCCACCCCATCCCTCCCGCCATGACTCTCCCTGAGTAGACCCTGGTCCCTAACAGCATGTCACTGCTCCCCGTGTTGCCATAGCATCCAAATCCCTCTGCTCATCGCCAGCCATGTCTTCCTGGGTACCCGGCCATGCTCTTTCTGCTCCACTCTGGACATGTTCCTATGGATGGGAAGGGGGCTGGGGGATAGGAGGAGGTGCGGGCTGCAAGGAAGCCATACCTAGTCCCCTGCATGCCTTTTATCACAGAGCAACAGATTTGTATGGAAGACGTCACAAAAATACCTGAAATTCCGTGCCAAGGGCTCCTGAATCTTGCTGTGACTCACAAAGGGGCCCAGGTGACTCTGTGACTGCTCACCAAAAGGGAAGTGGTTCGAATCCACCATTGGCTCCAAGAGAGAAGGATGTGGCATTCTGTGTCTATAAGAATCAGCAACCTTGCAACCCCGATGGGGCAGCTTGATCATGCCCTAGAGGGTCACGACGAGTCCAAGGCAAGGGCAGCAGTGGGCTTAGGGTCAGAGTTTTGTATCTGGTGTCTGGTGTGCAAGGCCAGGCTATTGTGTGAAGAGAAGGAGAAAGAAACGAGGTCTCTCCCGCCGCCCGCCCCATGTACCTGGGTGGAAAACAGGAGCAAACAGGTCCTTGTCGAGGCTCTTGAGCACACTGTTAATACGGGTAAACAGAGCCCGCAGGGGCTGTGGGAGGAGGACCAGAAATAGATATGAAGGGAGATGAAAGCATTGACCAGAAGAAGCCAAGACCCTCCTTTGCCAGAGAAAAGAGTTCATGTTTCTGGACCCTGCCATGGGATGGACTCATACACAGCTCATCCCTCCCTGTGGGGTGGCTCACAGTCACAAGTGGCTCCATTTTTTTTTGGGGGGGGGAGGGCAAAGAAATGACTTTGAGGAACATTAGGTCACATGAGTCATCGCCAGCAGCACAGGCATCTGTTGAAGACAAGGTGCTTGTCCAAGTTCAGAGCAAACAGACGACTAGTGATGCTGATGACAAGTCGATGGTGCTGCGTGTAGAGAACTATGGGTCGGGCTGTGGTGATGCCTCGTGGGAGCTCACATGCTCCTAGAATTAGCACGCCACCACAACAACCCTGTGGACCTGACCCACAACCCCTCTCCAGGTAGGTCTCACCGCGCTCGCTTTAACAGCCAGAGGAGCAAAGACAGCCAGGTATTTGAGACTCTCAGTCGGGCCACACAGCCAGCATGAGGTCCGGCGTGCTTCAGCGTGGGGAAGGATCATACCTTCTGCTACTTTTCTGGGCCCACCCAGCTCACAAGCCTGTCCCGATGTCCTCCTCATAGCCTTTCATCTTCAGGGATGCCATCGTCCAGGGGGATGGTTGGCATCATCAGGTTCGTGCCAGCACAAATTTGCAGGTTATGGTTTGGCTTCTCTGCCACTGGAGCACTCTCTGAAGTGGTATGGTCAGAGAGGCATGCCAGAGGAACTCCGGGACTCATCTTGTAATTTAATCTTAATACACTAATTTGCCACCTGTGAGGAGTGGCGACGTTCAGGACCCTGCAAGTCCCTGTACACGGGTCCACTGCATGTGTTGTCTTGTCTTCACAGGAAGCAGGAGCCCTGGTGGCAGCAGTGGTGGGTGGCATGTTGGGCTCCTAACCAGGAGACCGGCCATTCAACCACAGGTCATCATCCCATGGGAGAAACAGAAAGCTGTCTGCTCCCCTAAATAGTGACCGTGTCACAGGGCCACTATGAGTCCGCACCGACTCCCTCACAGCGAGTGGTTTTATAGAAAGTATGTCAAGTCTCGGAAGAAGAAGCTAGTTTGAAGCAGAGTTGCTATTCCAAAGCAAGGGGGGGGGGTGGGGAAGGAGATAGGCATGCGAAGTATTTTTTCCATGAAAATAATATTCCCAAACCTCTCCAGTTCTGCCCCAGTCCTACAGCTGTGGGTGCCCTGAGTGGGAATCTCCTGGGTGGTGGTGCATGGGCGAGTGGGTCTGGCGATTTCTGCAGCGATGTGGCTTGCTTTACAGGTCGCTGATGGGAAAATGCACACGTTGCCCATTCCCCCCCTGGAGACATGTGTGGAATTCACACTTGTGCCTGTGGGCCCTTCGGACCTCCCTTGCACTGTACATAATGCCTGCATTTTAGGGGTAGTTTTATTCCATGTTTTGACGGGATTTTTACAGGCCTGGACTAGTCAGACAAAAGCAGGCTACCTTTCTTAGCTGAGGAGTCTCTAATCATTAGTAGGCCACTCTGCTGCCGTGCCAGGGGAAGGTACCTCTCAAGGAGCCCTGCTGAATGCCTCTGCAATGGGAACAATTCTGACGGGAGTGGGTTGCTTGTAAGATGCCGTTCAGCCTCGTGTGGTTGCGAGTTGTTAGTGTTGTGTGGTTGTGTTCCCCTTGAGTGGGTCCCCCTCACAATATGGCCCAGAACTGAAAAGCATCCAGAGGAAGGTCTTTCTCCAACCACACGTCCACACAACCTCATCCCAGGGCGTGTCCTCAGAGCCAGCTTTTCCTACCTAGATCCTGTCTCTGCCGTTGCGTCTGTCGAACGCGGGTCTGTTTACATGGCACGATGCATCCCCTTTTGTCTGGGCGGTGCAAGTGTGTAACACAGTCCACTGCTTACCAAAGAGCTGGAGATGCTGGTCTACCCAGAAGCCCCTCAGAGGAAGAAAGGTCCGCGGATCTCCTCAGGAAGGAAGAGGCAGCCACTGAAACCTGTGGAGAGCCAAGGCCCCTGTGCTGCGGCTCTGTTGCCTCGCCACGAGTCAGAACTGGCTGCCAGGAGACGGTCGGTGATTTTGTAGAGCAAGAAGTGGTCCTGCTGTGGGTCCAGTGTAAACGCAGTGACAGCAGGTCTCAGGGGAAGCAGGCTCAGCAGCCTTGTAACAAAGGGGGAAGCCCTTAAGGTTATTAAGTGTTCATTAATAGGACCAAAAGCATTAATATGGACAAGAAGAGGCTTGGCATCACAGACAGGACAGCCCTTTCACAGACAGGCTTGGTGCCATGTGCCCGCTTTCCAAGGACAGCAGTGCAGGGTTGTACGGTTCTGTAACAGAAACTGACATCAGGGCACGAGCCACGTCAGTTCCTTCCTTGGGGTCTGAACAACCTCCGTGATTCTCCCCCCATGCTGGGAGCTCCAGAAATCCTGTGGGGCTCACCTACAGTGGCTCTGGAAGTCCGTTCTCGGGCTCCCTGCCTGTCAGAGTCTCTCTTCTTGTACAAGGACAGGCACCTAGGACCAGGGTCCACCCTGCTCCAGGGTGACCTGACAGATGACATCTGACATCTTCCAAGGTCCTATTTCCAAACGGGGTCACGCTCCAGGTCCAGGGATCCGAACTTCAACATCCCCTTTGTTGGGAATGAGGGGCACAGCCCAGCCCATCACAGACAGATGGGGTGGGGGACAAAATTACACATACCCCAGTGAGTGTGTGGACAGAGCTGTGGCCGGGTCAGAGCGGGCCGGTGCTCCATGGGTGATTTGGTGGCTGTGGTTTGTCTGAAGAAGGTCGCCAGGCCTTTCTTCTGTGCCTCTGGTGTGCTCAGAGCCCTCTACCTGTCAGTGAGCAGTCGAGCAGGAACAGAAAGCTGCACCCCAGGGAGCGCCAGTTAGCAGAAGCCTTGGTGAAGACCGTTTCAACAAGTGAGTCGCATAGACTGGACGGCAGTGAATGTGCTGTTTCTGATTAGTACATCAGAGGCGTGCCGGGCCCTGGGTGGTCCCTCTTGGCTGCCGACCTATGGTAGTTGCTGGCACCGACTCCTAGCCACCCCACATGACACAGAACCGCCCGGTCCGGTTGCCCTCGCTCTCCTCTTCACAGAAGCCGGGCACCGTTCTTCCTCATGCCCTGCCCATGTGGGGTTCAAACCACCCACTACCCTTCTGGCAGCAGCCCAGCGAGCACTTCCAGCTGTACTCCCGGAATTCCCAGCAGAGGCACAGTCACAGCCAAGTGTGAGCTGCTCTGCCCTTTTAACAAGGATAAGCAAATAAGATTCTCAGGGGGAGGAACTACAGCAGGTGCGCCAAACACCCCCGGTTGTTTAAAGAGGAGATTCTGCAAAGCAGCAGTCACCCTCCTCAGGACAGCGGGGGTGGTGGTGGTGGGTGTTCCTATAACTGCCCCTCTGCTCTGATTATTCATCTCAATGCAGAAGGGGGTCTTCTCCAGCCGGGGATCTTGTGTCTGCAGAAGGCCACAGATTACAGCATGTTGTCCCATGGTGCGGTCTGCAACGTCGTATTTCTCTTGATATTCCTCTCGCAGAAATACATGTGACAGATAAGGAGCCACAGGAGGCTGCAGGCGCCTGGTGTCAGACAGATATTAAAACAATAAACAATAAAAAGCCCTGGGATTGTGGTGCTTGCCCAGAGAACCAGGCAGAGAAGGCAGGGAGAGCATGGTGCCAGGGTAACTCTCCGAAAACCCGAAGTCCTTTGGTGGCATCAGCAGATAGTGCCTGGTGGGTTTTGTTGTTCTTGTTGTTGTGCTTAATGGCCATGCTTATTTAAGGAGATGGCCAAGTGGCTAGTCTGACTGTCTGACTTCGCCCCTTGACCAAGGCCCCGTGGATGCCTGAGGAAATAAATCCTTCAAGAGTGTGAAAAAGCTTAGATGAAGAGGTTGCGTTTTCTGTGTCTGTGTCTGTTTCTGCGTTTTCCTAGAGCCCTGTCGATGTAAAAGGAAATGAAGACAAGCAGCTCCTCTTGGAAGTGCAGAGCGCTGACTCTGGGACTTTCCAGGGGCTAAAGATAGGCACGTGGAGGAGCCCTGGGGGTGGAATGACTGCGCACTGGGCTGCGTTCCCAAAGCTCAGCAGTTTGAAGTCACCAGCTGTCCTCTGGGAGGAAGACAGGGTTTTCAACTCCCTACGGAGTCTCAGTCCCAGCATCCCACAGGGCCAGTTCTACCCTGTCCAATATGGTCACGATGGGTCAGCATCCGCTCCACAGTCATCAGGTTTTTGCCTGCTTATCTCTTTCTGTCTTTTGGAAAACAAGAGGCAGAGTGCTGAAAAGCAGAGATGTTACTCTGAGGACCCAGGGGCACCTGACCCCAGCCAGGGTATTTTCCCATCAGCTCATCTGCATGTGAAAGACGGAAGATCAAAGAATGGACACGTGGACTGCTGTAAGAAATAACCTCTCTGCCTGGAAAGAAGTACAGCCAAAATGCTCCTTAAAAACAAACATGGCGGGGCTGAGCCCCGGTGGTGTAGTGGTTGGGTGCGGGACTGCGGCCCATTGGCTCGACGGTTCAAATCCAGCAGCAGCTCTCCGGGAGCAAGACTGGGTAGCTCCCACAACCACCAGAGGGCAGTGTTGCCTCCCCCAAATAAATATATATAAAAAGCAAAAGTGGCGAGACTTCATTTCCTATACTCTGGATGAGTTGTCAGGAGACAGCAGTCCCTGGAGAAGGACCCCATGCTTAGGAGTGAAAAAGAGGAAGTCACTGGACAAGATGGATTGACACAAGGACTGCAAGGACGGGCTCAGACATAGCAACCATTGTAAGATGGTCTAGGACCCGGTGATGTTTCCTTCTGATATACGTGGGATCAGTATGATCTGAATTGATTCGCTGGCACCCAGCAATAATGACGACAATGACAAGAGGAGCCCTGGGGGCCTTGTGGGTCACAGGCCGGCTTGTTCTCCACAAAGTCCTAGTTTGGACCCACCCTCACCTCCACGGGAGAAAGGTGAGGTGCCCCCTGTTGCTCTAAAGATGAAAAGCCTCAGAAACCCACCGGGCGGCGCCCTTCATCCTGCAGCGGCTGTGGGCTGGCATGCCCCAGATGCCAGTGAGTCTGGTTTGCCTTCAGGTGGAAGAAAAGATCCACCACGCCTCTGCCAGTCAGTCCGACTGCGTGGCTCGTGTGCGGCTGTGACACCACCTGGATGCCCTGGACATTTCGGACAGCACCAGGGTTGTCCGTGATCGGCAGGTTTCACCGGAGTATCCAGACTAACATGAGGAAGAAACAACTGGTGATCTTCTTCAGATAATTAGCCAAGGAGAGAGTCTGTGGATACCCAGGGCACTTGCTATCAGATACATAGCACCACCTTCAGAAGAAGTCAGCTACTGAAGATAGGCGATGACTATCATGGGATGGTGATGTTCTGGGCCAGGACAGAGGCCCTTGGTGGCCCAGACAGGGCTGGCGGCCTCTAAGATGACGCAAGCACACTGACCATTGTGAGGGTCATGCAGGACCAGGCTGTATTCGGTCTTGCTGAACGTAAGCCACCCTCAGCCAGAGTCAGTTGGATTGCAGCTGGACCTCCCATCTTTGAACCCATTGTTGGGCAAATAGCACCCCCCCACCCCCATAAATAAGCCATGCTGGGAATGGGTGGGCAGCACGACATCATATAAAGATGTCCCACCCAATGCCCCGTGCATACTTAGAAGCTGTGCTAAGGCATGTCCACCAGTAGATTCCAGGTTTGTTCACACCCATTCTGAAGTCTGGTCATGTCCCTTGAGTGAGGATTTGGAAATGAAGTGTGCAGGCCAGGGAGTCAGGGTCAGGAGGAGACGGTGCGAGTTGGGTTGTTCTCCAAGGATTGAGAAATCCAGGAAGTGTTTTGCTCTGATCCGCCCCAAGCCCAAAGGAGCTCCTCGTGACTCACAGTGCCAGGGCTTCCTGCTAGAGGGGAGCAGAGGGCAACTTCCAGAGCTGCGACGGCCCTGTGCATCCGCTAGCCTGGAGGCAGCATCAACCAGGGCGGGGTATTTCATTGACCCGAGCATGGTAATGGGCAAGCTGGACTGGAGGGCAGGCTGCCCACAGCTGCTGCAGCCCAGCCTCACCCAACTGAGAGGCCTTTGGGCCCAGAGGGCCAAGAACCAGGCACGTACCTCCTGGGCTGAAAAGGTGATTTCGTCCTGCTTTTGGAGAAAGTGGTTTGCACAGATGAGGGGCTGCAGACTTGAGGGCTGCAGGTGGGAGCCAGAGCTCCACGCCAACAGGCACCGAGATGAAAATCCAGCGTGACGTCCCTTGGGTAGAGGAAAAGAAAACGAGAGCGATGTGGAAGGCAGCCACACGTCACGAGAACCACGGGTCCGTTGTGCTCAGTAAAAGTGGCCCAAGTGAGCATTATTTGCAGCATGGCGTGTGGTCTGTGTAACCAACACAGCCTGTCATCTGAAGATCTCGTGTGACTGCTCCCAGGGCGGTGCAGGAGGCAGCGTGCTTCAAGGGAGCTGCTGAAAGTTCCTGGGGGACTCAGCCTGGTGCACGGGGTCACGCCCAGCTGGGGCCACAGGAGCCAGCTAGAGCACTCAGTCGTGTCCTAGGGTCAGCGTGCGAGGGTCTTCTTGCAGAGACAGATGTCCAGCGTTCTCAGGGTGCCCCCTCCACCTCTTGCCATATATCTCATAAAAACCAAATCGCCCAGGCAGTGGGAGCACATCTGACCCTGAGCCAGGATTGCCTCACCAGACAGGAAATGCAGCCTGGCAAAATCAAGTCGGACAGGCTCATTTTAGCCTTTGTGCTGCTGAGGGCCCCAGAGAGGAAGCAAAGGAAGAAACCAAGAAATCGTGTTTCCGTCGTCGTCGATGTGAAAGGATGTGAGAGGGAGGGTTTGTGCCCAAAGCTGTATTCTTGTTCCTGGGGAGCTTGGGGGTGGTGTGAAGGGAGGGGGAGCCAGGAGAACACCACCCATTTCCAGTCTGTCTCTTTGCCTTGTTTCGTTTTTTCAGGTTTGTTTGTGTGGTTTTGGTTTTCTTGCATGAAATGTAAGCTCTTCAAGCCTAATTGCTTTTCTTGTGAAAACAAACAAGCAGGCCAGAAAAACACCTCCACATAAACACCTGCCTGAGGGTATTTTTCATGCCCACCCCTGCTACCTGTTACCTGGGTGTAGATATCTTTTCTTACCCCTCGGGCAAAGGGCATTTTGTTTGGTCATAGTTCTGGTTGTCAAAACCTCAGGACAGGTTGCCTTTACTGGGTCTCTTTACAGGTGTGAGCAGTGCAAGGGGAGTGGGGTTCATGAAAAAAGCAGCATGCAGAATGAGCTAGGTCTCCATTGCCCAGGACCAACACCCTGTGTGTCTGTGAACACAGGGATGTGTCCCCAGGGAAAGAGTCCTGACCGCTCACCCCTCCTGTCAGCATTAACAACAACAACAACAACAACAACAACAACAAAACAACAAAACCCAAATGCATTGCCATAGAGTCAATGCTGACGCACTGTGACGCCTGGTGGGTTTCCAAGACGGGATCTGTTCATGGGAATACAAAGTCCAATTTTTCTCTCTCGGAGATGCACAGTGGTGGTTTCAAACTACCAACCATGCCTATCACAGCCCAGCTCTGCCACAAGGGCTCCCAAATGAAATTTATCAAAAGAGCAGTCCATGCCCAGTAGAAACACGCTGTTCATGACCCTGCCCCCCCGCCACCCCCCCCCCACCCCGGCCATGTACTCTCTGGGGATTTCAGTGGGCAATTTCTTAGAACTAGGTAGATAGACCTTTCTGCAGAGGCATCTCTGGGTAAAATTGAACCACCAACCTTTCTGTTAGTTCCTTGGGGGTGGGTGGGCGGGGTATGTGTGTGGGTGCAAATGGTTCATACGATTGGCTGGTAACCAAAAGGATAGAGGTTTGAATCCACCAGAAAGCATGAAGGTCTAACCCCCCATGCCCCTCCCCCGCATAAATAGGCTTTGGGAGTTATAGGGAGGGCAGTCCTAGTCTGACACACAGAGGCATCTACAAAAGGCAAAGAGAATAAATGAGGTAATTTCTAAGGATGTTGGATGCACTGCAACCCCTCAAACTCCTTAAACATTGATCTGCAAGTTCTGGAGTTCAAAACCACCAGTGTTTCTGTAGGAGAAAAACGAGACTTTGCATTCCAGCAAAGATTTATGGTCTCCAAAGCCCACCTGGGAAGTTCTCCTCTGTCCTTGAGAGCTGTTACGGGTCAGAATCAGCTTGATGGCAGGGAGTTGTATACACAAATGGCTGCTCCACTCTTTCAAAGAAACTCCCTTCCCTAAGAGCTTAGAAAGCGTGCCAAGGAAGCAAGTTTGGCAGGTTTGCCTGGCATCAGTGGATCCACATTCAATGTTCATGAAAGCAGCAGTCAGGAGATCAAATGACATACCATGGGGCTGCTCTGCCGCACAAACCTCTTCAAGTGTTGAGGAGCAAGGAGGCTATTTTGAAGAGTAAGGAGTGCCTCACCCAAGCCATAACCTCATCAGTCACCACGTAGGCACGGGACAGTTGGACTTGGAATAAGGAAGGCTGGAGAGGATGGGATGTATTTGAGTTGTGGTGCCCGGGAAGAATAGTGGGAGTGCCACAGATTGCCCCAAACGCCCAACAGATGGGTTCTAGAAGAAGCGTAGCCCAAGTGCTCTTTGGAGGCAAGGATGGTGAGACTTCCTCTCATGTGCTTTGGACATGCCGTCTGGAGGGACCAGTCCCTGGAGGAGGACATCAG
>PVJH01004894.1:0-119425 GCA_004026705.1 Nesogale talazaci | reverse complement strand
TTGAGGGTTGGAGGGGAGGAGAGACCAGGGGAAGAGGGGAAGGAATGGATAAGCCGATACTAGGGGCTAAAGGGAAAAAGGTGGACGATTGGAGAACAATAATAGAAGTGGACATGTGAGGGTGCTTGACGAGTATGCTTATTTATATATTGTGAAAAACGATGTATGAGCCCCTAATAAAATGATTGAAAAAAAAATCATTGATGTCAACAAGCAAACAAAAAACTAATAGAAAAAACAAGAACAAAACCATCATTTTTGTTTCTTCCCTTTTTTGACTGCCTGGTGTCTAGAATTATCTCTGAGAGTTGGTGGAACTCTGAGTTATTCTCGAGGGCAAAGTGGTGAACCCACTCATCAGCTCAAAAGCCTTGATATGTAAAAATTTCTGTGGCTTCTTTGTAAATTCCACTTCAATAGTTCATTTATCCATTTCATTCTCTACAAGAGAGAAAGCTCAATATACATTGACCTCTTCTGGTGTGTATGCTCAAGACGTGCACAGCTCTACCAGTGAAATCTGTAGGTAAGCCTATCATAATATGGATATGGGTATATTGATAATGATATGATCTCTGATTTTATGAATTTCTCTTCAGAAATAACAGAAAATATTACTATAACAAATGAGCCTGTGAATTGAACTGGATTCCCTTCTAACATTGGGTAAAAGCTTGTTGACGAAAAAAAAAAAGCCACTGTGATGTCAATCATATCTTCTTTTGAAGGGTTTGGTCTGAAGAACACTGTGTAGTGAACATCGGTCTTTGTGGAAGTCTGATCTGGTGTCTTTTTGAGGATTAAGAGTATAGGGATGGAGTCTAGTCTGTCAATCTAAAGATAGCCAATAAAACCTCTGTGTGGGCATGGCTTTTTCCTGAGAATTCTGGGAAATCTGGCTGTATTTCTGCCCTTGGAGGTGAGAGACTTAGAACTCAGTCCCTTGGAGATGCTCTACTGACATGACACTAGGCTGAATCCCTGTGAGACATCCCAGAGGAGAAGCCACATGGGCTTACCCTGATGAAACCAGACCTCTGAAGCAATAAAAGCCATGTAGAGACTCCTGCCAATGCTGAGATGCTTGGGAAGCCATAAAGAGGCCCCTGCCAGGGCTGAGATGCTTCTACCACCACTAGATACACAAAACTCTGCACCCACTGACCTGTGATTTGCCTGGCATCATTACATGTGCTTCCTGAATCTGAAGAGGACTTTAAAGATTGGCGTTGGACATATGGGCTCATATAAGACTTAAGACCTTGGACTAGACTGGGCTGGAATGTTTCCTCAATGTTCAATTGCTCTTGTATATAAACCTCTTTCTTATACACATATGAGAGTCTATGATTTTGTTTCTCTAGTCTACCTGGACTAACACGGTCTTTGTCTGTCATTGGAGATCATTTTATTTGTCTGTAGGTATCGTTCCAGGGCAGGTGACAGACTTTCCTTTGTGGGCTCGCCCTTGCTCTTCTTCATTAATCCAAGAAAAGTACATTATTAGTCATGTATAACCTGGTGTGCATTTCAGCCATGATGTTATTTCTCTCCATGGGATGTATATTTGGGATTTACCTATAGTTCTGAAATAAATACCTTTGTGTCCCCTAGAAAGGGAGTTTCAGGCCTGAGTATAGCAAATGCAGGTCTATTTGAAGGCAAGGGAACTTCCTGTTGCTATTGATTTAACATTAAAGAATTAACATTTAGCCTTTTTATAAAAGTATTTCAAAGTTAGGGGGTTGTGGCAGTCACCTAATCTCATGTCAATTTGGGGATTAGGAGTATAGGGGTGGAGTATAGCCTGTCAATCTGGAGATAGCCAATGAGACCTCTGTGTGGACATGGCCTTCCCTCCTGAGAATTCTGTAAAATTGAGTAATTTCTTCTTGGACGCAGGAGAAGCACTTTATCTCTCAGTGCACTCCCTTAGAGTCATTCAACTGACAAGGCGTAATTCATGCAAGGCATCCCTAAAGAGAAGCCACATGGACCTACCCTGATGCTACCAGACCTCTGAAGCTGGAGAAACCACAGCAAGACCTCTGCCAGCACTGAGATGCTTCTACTGGCACTGGATCCAAGGACTTTCTACTCATTGGCTTGTGATCCTTCTGCATATGGCATCATTGCATATGTTTCATGAGTCCAAAGAGGATTTATAGGTTGGTGTCAGACATATGGGCTAATATTGGACTTATGACCTTGGACCAGACTGGGTTGGGATATTTTCTCTTTCTACAATTATCCTTTGTAACAAACTCATATACATATGCATGTTTCTCTAGTCTACTTGGAGTAAGACAGGGGTTATGCAAAAATACAATGTCACAACTATAAACAAGGGGTATGGTACCAAAGTGTTTTGGAAATGAGAAAATGAACTTACAGTTGTTGGAAGACTGTTGTCCTCCAGGCAATGTGCCAGGCAGCCTCACTTGTCTTTATCTCATTGAAAACGGCCAGTGATTCTGTAACCTCTTCACCTTGTTTTACCACTGAGACAATGGAAAGTCCTGGAGGTTAAGTAAGCTTGGCAAACATCCTACAGATAGCAAATGATGGAACTATGACTCCCTGGCTTCTGTGTTCATGATGTTGATGCAGTGGAGAGAGAAGTTGACACAGTGCTTGACATTTGAACATATGAGTTCATTTGCTCCATTAATATTTTCTTTTGGACATTTTGAATTAAACTTCTTTAATCACAGAGGGGAATGTAACTTTGGACCAAATCAACTTGCTGGTTTTTCATATGAGAATCGAATAGTTACCTGGAGAAAAAGTAAACGATTTAATTCCGTTCTGTGGTCTGAAACTGTACACACAAGAGAGCAGTTAGATTTTACTACAGAAAGTTAGAGGCGTAGACAAAGATCACCTTCTAGCTTAGTGGTTCAGGAGTTCTCTAGGAGCCCCCACTGAATAAGAATGTTAGGCATTAATTGAAAGTAAGGCCAGACAAAATAAACACACAGAATCATACAAGTGCTCCACCAGCAGAGCAATTAGTTCTCCTCTGGTTATATAGGGTTACTATGTGTCAGAAAGTGATTTGACAAACAACAACCAACAGAAAACCAGAATCCTTACAACGGGACCAGTGTGCAACATCCTGATAAGAGAGACTAGTGATTGAAGCTGTCACGGATCTTGTCCTGCTTGTATTTACAATGAAAGTTCATGGACGCAGTAGGCAAGAGAGTAAAGGACGCATTGCATTGGGTACATCTGCTGCACTGTGCTACTTTAAGGTGTTGAAAAGCAAGCATTAGATTGAGAACTAAGATGTGCCCTGACCCAAGCCAAGGCTTGGTGGTACATCTGCTGCACTGTGCTACTTTAAGGTGTTGAAAAGCAAGCATTAGATTGAGAACTAAGATGTGCCCTGACCCAAGCCAAGGCTTGGTGTTTTCAGTTGTCTCATAAGCATGTGAGAGTTGGAAGGAAGATTGAAGAAGCATCAATTAATTTGGGTTAGGGTGCTTGCAAAGGAGAATGAATGTACCATGGACTGCTACAAGAACAGACAAATCTGCCTTGAAGAGATGCAGCAAGAATGTTCCTTAGAGGCAAGGATGCTAAGACTTCATCTCAAATTCTTTGGACAGGCTTTCAGGAGACAGGTCCATGGAGAAAGATATCATGCTGGGTAATGTAGCGGGGAAGAGTTGAGCTTCTTTGGCAAGATAGATTGACACAGTGGCTTCAACAATGGGCTCAAACTTTACAATTGTGAGGCTAGCAGAGGGCTGAGCAGTGTTTCACCTTTTTGTTCACAAGGACACCTAACAACAACAACAATAACTATAAATCCTGAAATAAACATTGAGACACATCAAAACTCTTTGAAATTAATGCTCTTCTTTGAAATAAAAATATCTGGTTGGCCTATTGAGTTAAGATTATAATTTTGCATGGTCTTTTTGTGAGATATCACTGTAGTCTCACTTGGCAATACATTTTTATTTTTTTCTGAATTCATTCACATACATCTGACTTTGAATTCAGGAGAAAATTAGGTGGCAAGGATACGGAAACTTCTTTTTCTCTCCTTAAGAGAGTACAAACTGACTGTGTGACTTACTTGCCATACCAAGGAAACATACATTGTCTTGACATTCTCAACAACAGTAAGAGAACCTAAACACTATGAGAAGCAAACCTTGTTGATATAAAAAAAGGCTCACTGTTTAAAAAAGTCAAAGCCATTAATATAAGTTAAGACTAATCTGCAATCCCATTTTATACTAGGGAAGTTCAAGTGAATTTAAGGTATGAATTATGATTCTGTTGTTTGGCGGTGCCTTCAAGTTCATAGCAAACCTATGAACAAGAGAACAAAACAATTCCCAGTCTTGTACCATCCTTACGATTGCTCTTAGGTTTGAGGTCTCCTCAAGGGGCTTTCTCTTTTTCACTGCTCCTGTACTTTGAGTCGTGATGTTCTTTTCTAGGGACTGGTTTCTATTATGTTCTCTGCAAAGATGAACTGGTCAGACCAGAGAGAAGGAAAAGGAGAAGTTTATTCTGCGCTTCCCTGGTGAACTTCGTGGAGTCCTGCAGGGAGAGGAGAGAAGGGAACAGAAGAGAAACAGAAAGACTGGAGCCCTGAACTCCTGGGAAAACTCCATGGCCCTCTACAGGGAACTTAGAAATCATACTTATCTGTGGGGAGGATTTTAAGCTGGTCAGGCGAGGAAGAGAGTAGAGAATAAAGGTAGAAAGTGCAGGTGGCTAATGATTTCAGTGCAGCTTCAAAGTCTTTCTTGAGTACTATCTATTCCTAACCATTTCTTCCCTTTGCTTTAGCTTCTACATGATCAATGAGATAGTTAAGGTCAATTGTGCCAAGCTGGCTGATAAACACAGGTGGGATTAATTGAAGGGCAGAGAGCTAAATGGCCCAGGGAGCCTTTCCTTTCTAGTTTTCAGGTCTCCTGCTCTCTGATGGTCAGATCAGGGTGCGGCTGCCTTAGCAAGTTACCAGCTTCAGCTAGCAAGACTCACATTCTGCAAGACATCTCTGAGGAGAAGCCACATGGACTTACTATGATGCACCACGAGGTGCTGGAGCAGCTGTATGGAGACCCTTGCGTATGTTGAGATGCTTACATGCTCACTGTTCAGTTTTCCTCCTGCAGTTGGCATCATTGTGTGTGTTTTGTGAGATTGAGGAGGTCTTTGGTGTTTGACATGTGGACCAATGTTGGACTTTTGGGTTTGGACAGCACTGGGTTGGGATTCTCTCTTAAAGTAGAGTTACCCTGTATATAAAACTCTCTCTTACATGTATGTGTTTCGGTGGCGTTGTTTCTGTAGTTCACCCAGACTTACACAATCAAGACTTACACTTACAGAATCTCTTTTGACATCCCTTTTGATATTTTCATTCTTTTCTGTTTTTTAAATTCTCAACCTTTCGTTTTCTTCATGTTTGAGGCTCTTGATGTCATCTCACAGCTCTTTAGTCCTTCCGCCAGTAGTGACCAACGAGTAAACTCTGTCCTCAAAATGTCCTCCACATTCAAGTGGGATATACTCAGGGCCATAATTTGGCTCTCGTGTACTTGGTTTAATTCTCTATTACTTTACCTTGAACTTACGTAAGAGCAATTGTTGCTCTGTTACACACTAAGCTCCTGGCCTGGTTTAAGTTTCTCCATCATCTCTTCCCACAGATGTAGTCAATTTGATATCTGTGTAGTCTTTCTGAAGAAGTTCACATGCAGGCTCCCCAGTTTTGTTGAGAGGCAGAATTCACGGGTTATGCAAAATTCTAGAATGCATTCTACAGTTTTTTATCACCAATGTCATATTTTACAACTCGTTTCCCTTTCTGTTTAAAATTGACAAACAGTAGTGATTCATTTTGTTTGCATATTTGATAAATTTTACATGGAATTAGTTGTTAGGATTTTAAGATTTCTTCAGCACTAGCTTTAATGGTTGATGTGTATATTTTAATAATGGTTGCAATAATTGGGCTTCCTTTCATGGGCATTTTCCTATCACAGACAACATTGTACTTCAAGATAGATCTTAAGATATTCTTTTGGACTATGAGCAAGACGACCTTCCTCTTGAATATGTCATTCCCGCCATATTAAACTTTATGATCATTTGACTCAAAATGGCCAATACCAATCCATTTTTGTTCAAAAATGACTATGATATATGTGGAGTCACCCCTGTCCCCACAAAAGGATATTTTCCCCAAAACTATGTCTTTAATTTTTTTTTTTTTACAAAACAGCTTTACCACCTACAAAGTACACTACATTGCACTTAATGCTTTTGTCAAATCTGCATGTCTATTCTTTGAAACAATTTCAGACTCATCTGTTTGGATGGCTGATAGCACCTCCCTTATTTTTTTCTTTACCTCTTCTACAGTTGTCAAGTTGATGTTCTTTCATGTCCCTCTTATTCATGGAAGCAAAAAAAAAGTCTCACAGAATGAGGTCAGGTGAGTAAGGTGCACGAGACAAGAGAGGCATGCTGTTCTTGTGAAAAAACCGGAGCACTGAGATGTCTGTGTGAGTAGTTGCATTGTTGTGGTGCAAAACCAGTCCCCATCTGCCACTAATCAGGTCTTTTCCGAAGCACACTCGTAAGCATTCTTTTAAGACTCTCTAAATAGAAATCTTGATTACCAGTCTGGAATGAACTCCAAATACACCATTCCCTTCACATCAAGATAACAGATAAGCATCACTATTTTGGGGGGGGGGATCTCCTCATCAATCTCTATGTGTTCCATTTAAATTTTGACAACTTCCAATTTTCCTGGATTGATCTTGCACACATTTTACATTATGATTATTATTGGACCTTTGTAGCTAGCTATTTCTTATCATTTTAATGAACGGCAAATGAATGTCTTCTGCAAAGTTTTTATCCCATCCAGAGTTAACTCTGCTTCGAGAAGCAGCTCTTCCTCAGTCATATTTGGAATGCTTTTCAACCCGAGAGGCTCATCTTCTGGTCCCATCTAAGACAATATTTCTTTGTTATTCATACGTTTTTCAGTGGCTAATCCCTCAGAAGTTTACAGCCTTTTCCTTCTTCATAGTTCATTTCCAGCCTGGCTTCTCTGCAGAGATCTTCACGTTGAGTGGTCCCTCTGCTATTTCAAATCATTGCAACAACGTTTTAAGCATCACAATAGCATGCTGGCTGCCATACTATGAATGATAGCTCCCATAAAAAACAAGTTCCATATTGACTCTGTCTGGGCCAGAGAAGAATTGAGTTCCATGGGATTTTCAATAGTTAATTGCTAGATGATAAGAACCCCCCATTTCTTCCAGGTACTTCTGGGTAGACTTAGACTTCATACTTTTTACTTAGCACCTGCATACATTAATTGTTTGTACCACCTAGGGATTACAAGACCTTCAATAACATAACTGCACTATTGTGTTTCTGAGTTTACTGGAGCAAGCTACCATGCTTTTTCCCAGGAGAAGTTGGTGGGTTTGAACCACTGATCTTTCAGTTCACAGTCAAATGATGAACTACCCTGCTGCTACGATTGTAGAGAGATCCAAAATGAAAAAGATATAATTATAGGATCAAGAATTCAGAACAAGAGGACAGTGGAAAACTGTTGTCATATAGTCAAAGGTAAAGATAAAAATTGCCAAGGCAGTTTGTGAAGCAGAAAATAGTAAATCATTGAGAAGCTAATTAAAATGTAGTAAATCTGTAAATTTACTCCTGACATAACTCACTCATGCAAGTCACTGATTTCTGAATGACCATTGAATAATTTCATTGGGAAAAAAATTAAAAGAAATTAAAACATGTTTGCCATGTATATAGGTACATGGTGGTACATACTTTTTTTGGCTATAAATAAGGGTTTTTTTTAACATATATCGTGCATTTTAAAAACTGATTTTATTTTCTCCCTCAATGGAATATAGTGTCTTACCTTTAGTAAGTGCTCTGTTGTGGTTTGTTTCCATGGAGTCAGCTATGACTCGTAGCAAACATGTGTGAATGAAATGTTGCTTGGTCCATGATCTTTGATATATTTGAGACAATTATTGATAATAGATATGTACTTGAAGATTGAACTATAAATTTAATGTTACTTGAGGAGAAAATGAGACTTTCTACTCTATTAGACCATTAGTCACAGAAACCTATGGGGAAGCTCTACCCTGTGGTTGCTAGGCTACTCAACCAGTGCTGTGAGCTTTGAGAGTGTTATCTCAACATGTACTACTTGTAAAGTTTCTGGGGTGGTGGCAATGGAGGGACTCAAAGTTATATAACTCAAAGTTATATCTCTCAAAGTTATCTAAGTGATTGGGTGGGAGTAAGCGGTATGTCTAGAAGCGAGAGAATGGAGAAGGTGGGGCCTGTCTCGTTTTGAATCAGTTGCCCTCCAAGATCCCAAAGAGAATCACCAGTGAGTGCATGACTATTTTGAATTTTGTCCTAGTGATCAATATTGGGAAAAGGGGTCTGTAAATCAGGTATGATGGAGTCTAAAATGCATTCTAAGACCCAGAGGATGCTTTTATAATACATTTAATTGCTGGCACATGCATTTAAAATGGTAGGTTGGCTATCTGACTTCTAGTGAGGTCGAATGTTTTCCTACCAACCAGGTTTTGTGACTGCTCATCCAGAATTTCTCCTTGACTTATGATATGTGTTAACAGAGGACATTCCTACAGTCACTGGCTCAAAAGAAGTGAAAAGAAGATGTTATTTTTTTTTCAAGATCTACCATTTGTTTGTTTTTTTAAGATTGTTTATTTGTTGGCATGTCTAACTATCCATACATCAGTTGTAGCAAGCATTTTTGTGCATATGTTGCCAACATAATTTTCTAAACATTTATTTTCTATTTAAGCCCTTGGTATCAGCTTTTCTTTTTCCCTCCCTATCCCCCTCCCACCCACGCTACCCCTTGATAAATTTAAATTATTACTATTTTCTTATATTACAAAGATCTATTATTTATGTACTAATGGAGTGACATTGAATTATCCAACTAAGTGCTATGAATTATATTATTATCATTTCTGTTGCTAAGGGCTATTGATTGACTTCTGACTCAGAGATGTCCCACATGACAGAACAAGACAACGCCCAGTCCTGCGCCCTCTTCACAACTCTTCTTATGTTCGGGTCGTTAGTTGTAGCCACGGTGGCAATTGGTCTTGCCTAGGGCCTTCCTTCCTTTTTCTTTCGTTCTTTCTTTCTGTTTTTGCTGCTTTTTACTTTACCAGCCGTGATACTCTTCTCTTGGGACGGACTTCTCCTGAGAACATGTCCAAAGATGTGAGATGAAATCTTGACATCCTTCCTCTTGGGAGCATTCTGACTGTAATTTTCCAAGGCAGATCTCTTTTTTCTTGGGCCGACCACAGGACTTTCAATATTCTTTACCAACTCCATAATTCACACACATTAATTCTCCAATATCCTTTATTCAATGTCCAAATTTCACACGCATAAGAGGCAATTGGAGATACCATTATTGGAAATGGGCAAAGCTCAGTTCTTCAGAGAGCATCCTTGCTTTAAACACTTTACAGCGTGAAGACATCTTGTGTAGCAGACTCACCCATGGCAACTCACCCTTTGATCTTTTGACTGCTGCCGCCATGATAACATAATTCTATGAGTTTTAGTTTCTTTTAATTTTCAAATTAACAATGAACATCAGTGAACATCACTGGGTTGTTGGAGGAGCTAAGGAATTTGATTATGTAAAAGTATGTATACTGCCAATGAATGATGCAGAATTGAAAAGCATTATTGCAAATAGTTAAGGTGTACAAAGCACCTACTGTGTTCTTGAAATAGACAGAGGTGCAAATCAATAAAAGATATGGATCTGAACCACAACATTCGCATAGCTCAAAAAACTGAGCAAAACATAAAGTTATCTAATCAAGACTTAGCAGGGCTGATATAAAAGAAATGACTAAAGTACAATGAAACAAGTGTTAACATATAAATTAATGAGGTTATGGCAGAGATAGAGACTGTTGCCGATTGGAAAACAGAATTTGAGGAATTTTAAGGACTAATATTAAAGGAAGCGAAAAAGAATATTTAGTTCAAAGCTTATCTTTTTCCTCCACTGAAGTTTCTGCATTGTCAAACACTTTATTCATAAATCAACCCTTTTCTAAAATCTAGGACCATTGTTAGACTTTTGGTTTATCATGCTGTGATGGCTTGGGTGTTAATGTGATTCTGGAATTTCAAATACAGACGTTTTACCCAACGTGAACAGATTCCAGCAGCTCTTGTGGAGTACAAAGAAGGAATAGACTGTCTACTTTTAAGGACTTACCCACTGAAAACTTTATGGATAACATCAAAACAGTGTCAAATAATGAGAAGAATCTGATGAATAGAAGCAGAAGACTGTCGGGAATAATGCCAGAAGATGAGACTCTCATGAATGTTGAGAACTTCTGAGAAACACCTTTGCTGCATTGAACATGACCCGTCGATGACATCATATGTAATGAAAGCAAAATGTCATTAAAAAGAAAGGTATGACAAAACAATAATCTATAAATTATCAAGGGTTAGTGGGGAGGAGGAGTGGGGAGGGAGGGAAAAATACAGAGTGTATACCAGTGGTTCAAGTAGAAAGCAAGTGTTTTGAGAATGATGAAGGAAGCAAATGTACGAAATTGCTTGGCATAGTGGTTGTATGTGTGAATTGTGATACGAATTGTAAAAACCTCCAGTAAAGTGATTTAGGGCTGATGGCCGGTGGCATAAGTGGTTGAGTGTGGGACCGCAGCCCGCGGGCTTGGCAGTTCAAATCCAGCGGTGGCTCTCAGGAGCAGCACTGGGTAGCTCCCACGACCCCAGAGGCAGTGATGCTCTCCTCCAAAAAAAGTGATTTAATAAAAAAAAGAAAAAAATATCAAAATGTATATCAGAAGAGACTGAAACTCGAAAGAAGCGCTGAAGTACAAGAGCTGAACAAAATGTCAAAGGGCAGTGCAAGAAGATCTTGTCAAATATTATAATGAAATGTGGAAAGCTAAGAAGCTAAGTTAGAAAGCTAAGAAGAAAGAACATACTCAATATATCTTAATTTGGAAAATCTCAAGAAAAACTTCAACCCTTGAGATGTAATCTTGAAAGATTTTCTGGTCAAAATATAGAATGACAAAGGAGGCATTAAAAGAAGATGGAAAAATTGTAGAGTCACTGTACCAAAAAAGAATTAGAGGAGGTTTAATCATTTCAAAGGGTAGCATATGGATAAGAGCCAATGGTACTGAAAAAAGAAGTTCTAGCTGCAATGAAAGCATTGGTCAAAAATAAGCTTTAAGGAATCGATGGAGTGCCAATTGGTATGTTTCAACAAGCTCATGAAGGACTGGGAGCCACCACTCATCTATGTCAGGAAATTTGCAAGACAGCTGCATAGGCAACTGATTGGAAGTGATTAGTGAACCAACAAAACGCTCCACGTATAGAACAATATCACATATAAGTAACAGTTTTGGGAAGCTCATCCAACAAGGATTGCAGCAGTACAATTACAAGGAGCACCAGAGATTCACACTGGATTCAGAAGAGAAAGTGCAACAAAGGATGTCATTGATTTCAGATGGATTGTGGCTGAAAGCAGGGAATACCAGAAAAGTGTTCACTTGTGTTTGTTGACTGTGTGGATCTTAATAACTATGAATAACCTTGAGAAGAATGGAAGTTCCAGAACACTTAATTCTGCTCATGCAACACTTGTATGTGGATTAAGGGGCAGCTGTTTTACCGAGAACAAGAAAATATTGTATGGTTTAAAATCAGGAGATGAGTCCTTCAAGGTTGTACCCTCTCATAAAACTTATTCAAATTGTATGAGGAACAAATAATCAAAGAAGCTGGCTTATATTGAGAAGACTGGGGCATCAAAATGTGAGGAAGGTTTAAGAACAACCTGGGATATGAACATGGCATAACTTTGCTTACTGAAAGTGCGAGGACTCAAAGCACCTGCTAAAGAAGCTCAAAGATTATAGCCAACAGTGTGGATTCAACTTGATGTTAAGAAAATCAAGATCCTCACATCTTCACCCAAAGACAACATCATGACAAATAATTCTGAATTTTCAAGGGCTTTTTTATTTTTTTGTTGCTTGGGACCACAATCAGTCCTCATGGAGGCAGCGATAGTATTGAAGGTGCCCTACTGGCACAAAGATCAAGCATTTGGAGTGCTAACCAAAATATCAACAGTTCACACTACCAAATACGTGGCAGGAAAAATGTGACAATCTTCTTCTATAAAGATGTACAGCTGGGCTGAGCCCCGGTGACGTAGTGGTTGTGCGTGGGACTGCGGCCCAATAGGACGGAGGTTCAATTCCAGCAGTAGGGCTGGGCCTCCTACTCCCACCACCAGAGAGCAATGATGCCCCCCCCCCAAAAAAAAAAAAAGATGTACAGTTTTGTAAAGCCGATGGGGGAAGATCTATTTTTTTTATTCTTCTGTAATGCCATTGTATTTGGAATCCACCAAAATGTTATTGGAAGTACCTTATTATGCAAAAATACTATAGTGATAAGATACATATCAGAACTGAAACTGAGTTTTTGTTCTTACTTTTACTACTAAGTGGTTATCCGATAAGTCACTTACTTTTTCTGGGCCTCATTTGCAAGTTGGAAATGAAGGCAATGACATGAAGTTTTTGTGTTGAGTCTAAGTGAATCATGTATAAAGTGAACACTTTCCAGCTGACACTTACTGTTATTTTTTATAAATCTCTTATCCTTCTCATGTGGTGTGGTACTCCTATTATGCCCATTTGTAGATATCAGAAACAATGGCTGTGGATGCCTGATAGATGTTTGAACCAAAATGAACGATAAGATGAAAAAGGTATTTTAGGTAGTGATAGTAGTAAAGTTACAGACATAGTCTGGGCGAGAGTCTAGTGGAAGAGGGAAAGAAGACAGATGAGAGAACCCCTTTGTTTTGTTTCTTAAAACAAAATACAAAAAAAAATCCTTAAGTCATTTCCATCTTAGAGTAACCTTATCGGACAGGACAGAAGTTGTCCTGCAGATTTCTAAAACCAAAATTTTACAGGTGTAGAAAGCCTCATCTCTCTCTTGGAGGAACTCATAGTTTTGAACTGTTGAACTTGTGGTTAGCAGCCCAAGTCTCATAACCCATTGTGCCATTAGGGGTCCTCTTGCTTTTATTACATAAGAGAATAAATTATGATGGCTGCATTGGTGGGGCACAGGTTGAAGAGCACCAGACAGAGGAGTATGGATTTGATCTGGTAAATATTAAGGAGTCACAGTTTTAAAAGGCTGTTGAAAATATTAAGTAATCCAATGAATACTTCCATAGTCAAATATGTAAATTATTTGAAGGTTAATAAGCTGCTGCCTCTGACCATGTGATTTATTTTGTACTTAATTAAAAGAGGAGCAAGCCAATATTTTCTCTCTATCCCAAGTTTTTAAAGTAAATGAAACATTATTCATCATGATATTAAGACACCTTTAAATCAGTGAAAGTACTCTCTTCTGATGAAATTGAAAGATGTCTTGAAGAAAAGATTAATGACTTAAAAAAACCCATAAATCTTTGAAGAATGAGCAAAAACTATTAGAACCATATGTTGCCCTTATTCTTTGCATGCGACTTCATGAAAGTCACTAGGATTTCAGTGGAATGAAGGGAAGCATATGGTACCAGATCTGAACTAAATTAATAACAGTATGAAAACACAGCTAGATAGTGATAATTCCCCTTGTTAGTCAGTTTTTTTTTTTTATTTTTCAGACATCCTTGTGGCATACAGTTAAGCACCAAAAAGACACTTGTTAATGAGGAGAAGTGACTTGTGAGGAGAAACCATGTGGCATCGCTTTTGAAGACAAGCTGCAGCGATCCGAGGCTTGCAGGCTCAGGACTGCCATGGAGTCATTTGGAGATCAAAAAGGAGCCTAAACCGGAATACGCTTTAGGCACTCCGTCTGGCTCTGCCCCACACTGTTGCCATAGCCACCCATCTCCTAGCAACAATGAACAGCATTTTCATGTCACTGAAGTGACAAAGCATGTGAAGAAATAATATAATTGTAATCACAAAGGATTGTAATCTGAGAGGTTATCTCATGGTTAAATATCACTGTGCAGACATGAATGAATCTTGTATGATCCCATCTTTCCTATGATAGGCTTTGATAAGAAATTGCCTTTGCTCCTGTTGAGGTAGTCTAAAACATGCTCTTGAATACAGAGGCTACACATATCCGTACATGGAGCATGATTTTTAAAAAACTGTATTTTAAAGCATGCGGAGAAACACAATGATCACTTTCAATAACTTGACCTTCATTATATAATACTCTGTGTAGGGCGAATTTGGGATGGAAATACACTGGTCTTGAATTTGAGAGGATGAAACATTTTATCCCAGTGCTTTCAGTCTCCAAACAATTCATTAGCAGCCTCTGTGATAAACAATGAGTCTCAATGGAGGCCACCCATCAGAAGTGGTAAAAAAGTCATAATAAAGATAACAGGCGAGAGCTATATGCATCACACTTGTCCTTGAGGCTACATGAAAAACAAATGATGTGTTGCTTTGTAGAGGATCTTTTATTGTTTCTCTCTAAATAGTTTTAGAACATTTCAAATGATATTTATGTAAATAAAGAGAAATTCATGGAATCCCTGGACTCATTTTTTAAAATGTCAATGTCCTGAGTTCTATTAAAACTTGCTACTTTCATGACCTACATGCAAAAAAAATTGAACTCAAGAGTTTTTACATTCCTGAAGATGTAGACATCAATGCTGGTTTTTATTCCAAAATGTCATTTTGTGTATTATTTACTAGTTCTCTAAGCTATATCTTCTGAACCCAACTCTCCTTTAGAAATGTGGATCTGTGTCCTGATTTGAATACTGCTTTCCTGCTATTGCATCAGACTGTCTTTGGTAAATGTCAATGAAAAACATACACTGTGGAAAGTAGACTCAGGAATGTCACTGGGAGATTGCACTGGAGGGGAAGCAGAGCATCTCAACAATCTTGCCTCTGAGATGAAATAAATAACCCTCACACTTAGCTAGGCCATTGTAATGTGTTTACACAGTACATGCAGAGAGCAGTTTAGCTGTGCTGTTTTGTGAAAGGAAAATCCTCCTGAAATTAAATAATCAAAGAAGATAGGTGAGTGCTGATTTTGTGAAATAAACAGTGATTGAGGAAAGAAGACAAACCAGCAGGACTCAGCATGAAGCAAATTAATTCATGTTGGAGATTTGCTCTCCTGAAGAAATTAAATTGCCCACTTTCTAATCAGTACATTTCTTGGCAAGCCATTTTCTTTTTCTTTCTTGCTAAATTTGTTTCAAGTTAGAATCCCTTAATTTTTCACTCCACTATTTTCAAAATTATAGTTCTTTCTCTATTTCTGTGATGTTAGGCATGCAACCAGTTCCTGTAAGTTTTATTTCTGTTTTTTTTTTGAGTGGGGATGGGGTGGGTGGGGGTTGGGATTGGGTGGGTGAATTCTTGTCCTGTCATCCCATTTGCTGTTTCATTTGCTTCTCTTCCAGAGGTGGATATAAGGAGACTTCGTAGTTATTGCATCTCTTGTTATCATGCTGATTTAATGACTCAAGGGATGACCACATTTTCATCAAACTGATTCACAAGCCCTGAATGAAAGTTTCATCTTAGTGTCCATTCACAATGTATGACTTTTCAATGCCAATACATGTTGCTGGATTCTTTCCCCAGCCTTCTTACCTTTGCCAAAAGAGGAAGAAGAGAAAAGACAAACTGTTCTTCAAGTTAATTCCACACACAGAGAACAATGTCAACACACATTAAAACTGAAACCACATTTGAGAACATAAGCAGAACTCTGCAAATGCCATCGATGTTTGTAGAGCTTTGAGCTAGAGGGGATATCATCTGTTTTTCAATCTGTTTTTTTTTTCTAAACTCTTCTATGGTCCTAAAATAGACCATGCAGTTTTTGTTTTTGTCCTTAGGATGTGAGTTATGCCATCAGTCTGTTGTGATTCACGTGTTAACATATCCCCTTGATGAATGTCTCTTCCCTCCTGTAGTAGCTGGTGGGGTGTTACTTTTGTAAAGAAAGCCATTGCTTCTCTTGGAGGGTTGACAAATAAGGAAGGACAGCTTTGTAGCAGCAAAGACTGGATGGGAATCAAAGCTTGTAAGATTGCAATTGAATCTTCTCGTACAGGCACAGTTAGCTGGTCGGAAACTTCTGTGAGCACCACCTGCACACCAAATTTGATACCAAAGAGTGAAACCAAATTTCTGAGAGTAATGTATTGGAATATGGCCATACCTTAGATTATAAACTAGCTTTATAATCTACTCTCCAAGGTAGAGTTTATGTGAAAATAGCTAATTTGCCCAGGCAGGACTCTTCAGTCTGACATGTCTGAATTTGATTTGACTGGTTTACACAACCACAAGTGTGGGTTTAATACCTCTGGCATATTAAATATAGCTTCTTTAAGACATCGGAAGACAAAAGGTCTATTCCAACATCTAAATACCTGGCATAGGAAAGATAAAAGAGGCTCATCCTCACTTTGTAGCTTTTAGTCTATTGTTGCCTCTGTGGTGGAAGGTGTTTAAAGACTGCAGAAGATAACTCTGGAAGAGTTAGTGAGAGGTGTCATTTGAGAAGTGAGTGAGATAGGTGTCCGAAACAGAAAACCTAATGCACACAGGGCCTGATCAGGCATTCCTGTTCAGGATTCAAGTCTCTTCTATTCTGAAAAGAATCTCCCATTGGTAGTGAGGTTCTAATATTAGGATTAAAAAAATTTCTTCAAAGGAATGAGTAAAGTTGTAAGGGGGGGATGAAAGCATCTACATTGAGGTAATTGTGTCTGTATGTCTGACACCTGAGCATCATTAAGACCTCCCACAGATGTTATCTAGAACAAAAATGAAGAGTAGAGTGGACCTTAGTAACAGAAATAAAGTAAATGGTAATGACTATAACAAGCAATCCTCCAAGACTCCAGTGGTAATGAATGGACTAGTGCTAGTGTTTTTAATGGACTAGATTATTATTTCTATCCACTTCTCATCTAGTAAGGACCTCAGGGACGTTTGATAAAAGAAAAAGACTATAAAGTTTATGGAGAGATGCATTTGATTCTTACATCTTGACCTAGAAATCACACTCAGTATGGATGCTCAGAATTCATTGTTGAGAATTAGGTGTGCGGGCTTAATGAGATGGAAATAATAACCCATTGCAGTCAACCTGTGCTGGCTCATAGCAACCGTATCCAGGTTTACCTAGGTTCCACAGCTTCTTGTGAGCAGGTGGCCTGATTTTTTTCTGGGGAGATGCTGGGGGTCTGCAACTGCCAACCTTTCACTTAGCAGTCCAACACTTTGCCATGAAAAGAAGGATGGAAAATGTGATGTAGAAATAATCCAATGGTGTGAAAATGGAAGCCTATGTCATGATGAATAGCCCATGTGAGATATAGTTGTGGATGAACATGGAAGAAAGAAAACAGACTTGAGTAAGCAACTTAATTCCAGAATCAGAACCATAGGTTTTCCAGGAGAGTTGAGGGGATAGGGAGAAAATCTGCAAAACTAGAATATAGCCATATAAACACACTAAAACTTTACATTCACTGAGTCTCACACAACAAAAAGGTTTTATTATAAGTGTTTGAAGAATAAGGGCAAGGATGATGTATCTTTGTATTTTAAGTAGACAGAATAAATTCAAGTTTTACCCTAGGAAAAAATTACAATGAATCAGATTTTAAGAGGGACCAGTGATCCCTAAAGAATTTTTATCACTTCTAATGCAGCATATCCTCAAGCAAAAACTCAATAGCTGGATCAGACATTCAAACCAGAAAGGTTTAGGGTCAAGGGGTTGAAAAAATGTATAAAGTCACAAGGTTTTAATCTCTTGCAGGGTGGTTTAAAAGGGTAACTACAGTTGGTTTCTTATTTTGCTAATTAGTTTTATATACATAAAATTGAGTGACATCAATTACATTAATCATGCTGTGCAACTATTAGCAATATATTTTTTTTACAAATTTTCCAATGCTATAAACAGAAACTCAATGCTTCCTAAACAAGTACTTCTCTTTTTCCTATCCCTGATAATCTCTCTATATTTTGCTATTTAAAATATTTAACATGAATGAAGCCATACAATATTTGCCATTTTGTGATTGATTTACTTCATGCTATATTATGAAGTTCAATTTTAATGGTTTTGCTAACATATAATTCATATGCCACACAATTCATGGTTTAAATATATTAAAAAGAATTGCACAATCATCATCACCAACAACTTAGAACATCTTCATTCTCAAAGTGCCCTAGTCACAACCCTAAGAAACTACTAATCAAGATACTCTTTCTATAGATTTACCTGTCCAGCATTTCCTATAAAGGGAAATCACATAAATATCCAACAACAACAACAACAACAACAACAAAATAAAACAAAGAAGCTTCAATTATGGAGAAAGCAGAAAGGAGAGAGGCTGAACCAAACAAAATATTAGTCAAAAGGAAAGCAAATAATAATTTGTTAATTTTTATTGTAGTTATATTTATAGTTATCCACTTTCTAAATGCACCTTTTCTGAGAGAAAGTCTGTACACCTCCCTGGTGAATCACCTGAGGGGATTCAATGGATACTCTGCAAATGGGTTTTGGGCTTTCACTGTCAAGCATAGTTCTCAGCAAACCATTTGCTCAGAATTTAAGGTCCCATAAAATTCCTAACTCTCATCTGAGGTTTATTATTTTCAATCCTTCAATCACTGGTGTGCTCCATGTAGTCCAATTTTGTTTTGAACTGTAAAGTTCATTTAGTGT
The DNA here is from genome assembly GCA_004026705.1 of Nesogale talazaci. Taxonomy (NCBI): domain Eukaryota; kingdom Metazoa; phylum Chordata; class Mammalia; order Afrosoricida; family Tenrecidae; genus Nesogale; species Nesogale talazaci. The sequence continues at coordinate 100,525 of PVJH01004894.1, read as the reverse complement.
CACAAAATGTTTTCTAGATATTCATTGTAGGAAGAGCTTACATTACTGGGACCATGGTGGTGTACCTTAAGTCTTCAGCTTGTATCTGAAACTTTCCAAATACTTCAAGTCATAAAGAGATAAACAATTGGGATTGAACAAATAATTTTAGAACTCTTTAGAACTGACATGGGTTAAATCAACCTGTCCAGATTTCATTACCAGATTCTGACCAAAACTTTCCTTTGAGATAACATATGGGGAATTGGAACACAGCCTTATGAGAATGGGTGCTGCAGGCATAATCCATGAACCACCGCTTTGTTATATGACCGTGGCTTCAGCTCCCCCTCTAGAAAATCAAGGTGCCACTAGGATTTATGCTGCTCTGTGAGGTGGTTTATAGTAAGCCCCCAGCCCACCCCCACACGAGACTTCCTGCTGTGTCAGAAGCCTTGTGTTAGGTGCTGTTCAGTTGGTCCTGACTCAATGCGACCCAACATACAACAGAACTAAGCACTGCTAAATCTTGTGCAATCCTCACAAGTGTTGTGAATTTTGAGCCCGTTGCTGCAGCACTGTACTGTGTCAGTCCCTTTCTTTGATTGCCTTCCTCTTCCTCACTGACCTGCTACTTCATCCAGCATGATGCCATTTTCCAGGCATTGCCCCTGGTGGCGTAAAGGGTCACTACTTGGAGCGGTAACCATGACCTCAGCAGTTCCAACCCACCATCTTCCCCTCAGGAGAGATGAAACTCTCTGCTCCCTTAGAGATTTACAGCCTCCGAAACCCCAAAGACCGTTCTTGTCTGTCCTATAGGGTCACTGTGATTTGGAATGAACTTCATGGCAATGAGTTTTTTGATTTGGCCAATTCTGATAACATAGCCAACGTACGTTTGAGATGAAATCTTGTTGTTCTTGTTTCTAAAGAGTGTTCTGGCTGTACTTCTTCCCAGATTGATTTGTTTGTTCTTCTGGAAAAATCCTCAGGTATATTTAATATCAATTTTAGTCATAGGATAATAGTGAAAGATATGGTTGTAAATTACTTCCATACAAAATATTTAGATTATGTGAATTAATAGCAAAATTATTTTGTAAAATATTCCTACATCAAATTTTAATATTCTTCATTCCAATGTTATTAGTAACTCATTGAAAGCTTTTAGCTTTTTTCTCCTTTCATTTAATTGCTCCTTCATTCAAAGATTATTATTGATATAGGTTCACAAATACTGCTTTCTACAATACGATAGCTAAAAATACCAGAAAACTTGACAAAACAAATAGCCATAAAACACTAGCAGGAACCAAAGCATCAAAAGCACATGCTTAGGGTCTGTGGCAACATGGCTATGTGATTCAAAGAGTCATTTTAATTGGGCAATAAGCGCTCTGATGTGAGTGCAATAGAAGATTCAAAAAGTAATTTACTTGGAGTTTTACCATAGAAAGTTTACTAATACCTATAAACCGTGCTTACAAAAATTGTTTTCATTGTAACAAACCTAGTTAATTACAGGTATTTTTCAAAAAATGAATTTCTGCTCAATGAGTGCACACAAATTTTATAGGCAGTCATTGCGCTGTCACCCAGTCTGACAGTATCGCCACATTAGATTCTCCACCCTCTTCTAGTGATGCCATTTCTGTAAAATGAGGTTATGATACTATTGACATACATTTTCATATTAGAATAGTGCATGCACAGTGTTTATTATTGGCCTTGATTCATATTAAATCTTCAATACTTATTAAATATAATATATTTAATTTATTTTTTATCTTACAACACTGGTAATATATAAATGAAATCTAAGTGGAAGAAAAGTGCTCAAGTTCAAGTCCTGCTCACCTTTTCCCAATCAATCTTATCTTTAAAATTCTCCACTTTTCTTTTTTTTCTTCTCTTTACCCCGTCTGAAACTAGCCCAAGCTCCAAGAGCACTGAGGGTAGCTTAAATGTTTCTTTTCCTCCTCTTATGACCACCCAGACCAGTGTTTTGATCGGATGGGAAAGGGAACCAGAGGGAACCAGAAAAGTCTCCACTTTTCATGAAAAGTCCTCAGGCGCTGCTGGTGAGTTGATTCTGACTGGTAGCTATGCTAGTTAGGCTTCCAGGGCGATACATGATTGATTCTACCGCAGACAGGCTCAAAGGTTTGGATGAGCCATGAACTTTGCAATCAGTAGTTCTACACTTACTTGACACCTCCACCAGGAGTCTTAAAATTGTTTTCTATGACTTGCAGTGATGTGAAAGTATCACTCACATTTAAAAAAGCACAATTTCATGATGCTTAATCCTGCTTATATTTCCTCTGTGCAGATTTATTTTCACTTTAATTTCGGTCAAGAGGGAGTAAATGCTTACAGTTAGAGACGTTTGCAAGCAACACTGGATGATTTCCATGGTTGCTTTGTTCAACCCGTAATTATCATGGGAGGAGAGGATCCAATAAATGAAATTGGTTCTTAGGGTTATTACAATGCTTTACAAAACATTAATTGGGTATAAATGGGAGAAAAGAACTGGACAAATATATTTTCATGAAATCATTCTTCTAATGACAGCATTACTGTGATTCCTAAGGATACAAGTTTTTTTTAATATTAAATGATAATATTTATTATTCACCAAATTGTTCACAACTTTCAGAGCATCTGTCTTCTCTGAGGGTACCCTTGGTGATAGGATATTTTGATATGAAATTAAGATGTTGGGATGGACAAGATTAGAATAATTTCCCCAATCTGATGATGTTTGAATTACGTTGGTTACCATGTGAGGGAAAATAATATTGCTGAGGTCTTTAGCTCTGCAAATCATACAGTACATTTCAGCAATGACAGGAGGAAGAGACAAGTGACAGAAAACAAGTGACAGCATTTTACAAATGAAATAGAAACAGAGCATATACAAGAGGCTCTTTGAAAGTTCATGGGAAAAAATTCCATTTGCTTTTGTTTATATTTTTTCATGAATTTTTGAAACCTTCATAGATTTACCCAACTCCTCTAATCACAGTTAGGTATGACAGAAATATTTATAAAAGAAAAAAATTTCCTAATTTTATTTGACTACACATCTTTTAAAAGTTTCCATCAATACACGTCCATGCTTGTATGACAGCATCTTGAGATTCTTTGTTTATATTGAATGCAAACATTCAGAATCCACAGAGGATTTGGTCTTAAAAGTTCTCAGTATTTGAGTTTTCCCTTTAAAATGAATGCTTTTGGAGTTTCCCACCATTAATCTGTCAGTGTACCCTCTGATTACAGTGTCTCTGTGACAACTTCTGCCTGAGATGGGAGCTACATGCATGACTACTGTTTGCCCTGCCCTCTTTAGCCTCGCCCACCTCTTACTTGCATGCTACAGTTCAGATCTTCATAGAAGCAAACTTATAACAGGAAGAAAAACGTGAAGGCCTTCTTTGCACCCAATTCTTTCAGAAAGTCTTCTGGAGGACAATGGTGAACCAATTCTTTGAAAATTCCTTGCTCTTTCTGCTGCCTGAAGAGCTGTTTCTGTCGAGATGTTGATAAATCCAGTGAGATCATAAGTGGAAGTAGAAAGAACGGATCTAGCTAAGAGATGTTCAGACACCAGAAAGGTGTTCAGAGAGGCCTTTGGAGACCTCAGAGGTAGTTCAGCGGATGAACAGCTTACGTACAGTTTCTTAGTTGAAGATTGGAAGTTTGAGTCCATCTATAGCACTGCTAGATACTCTTGAAAAATCATTCATTCAAATTCCTACATACCTAGGTTTGCCACGAGTCAGAATCAGCTTGACAGTATCTGTTTAGCATGCTTTCAACTGAAAAATGGTAGCTCTGACAATATATTATGACAATATATTATGCCTTTTAAAAGTTTTGAATTTACTGAAAGAACATATTCGCTAAAGTCCAATCTCAGAGGAGAAAGCAATAGAATAATGGCTGACAAGTTAAGGCAGGAACTGCCTGTGAGGATTTATGGGTGGATGATGGAACAGGACACTGTACTTCTCTTCATGAGGGTGCAGAGTCATAATTTCTAGTTCTAACAGCATGTTGAAAAACAAATCCAGCACACTCTCTGCTTACCTCCCTTTTTTTAACAGATGAAGAAACAATGCTCAAAGTTATTTGGGGCACAGGTTCACTAATTGAGCAATTAATTAAACGAGCTCTAAGATCAGTTGATTTTAAATCAGTTCTATTCTACCCACTACAAATGTTAAGGAAGACACAGTGGTTCTGCTCAGTGGCAAAACAAGTGTGGAATGTTTGCTTTCCAGACTGTTAAAATCAAACAGCTCCTCAGAAATCTAGACTTCTGGGTATCTTATCATGAAGTATACTCTTGCAAACAAACCATATCAATCTCCCAAGAATGCTCCCTTTGGATTTCCCACAGTTTTTGCTTACTTTGAACTAATAAATGTAGATATTTAACCTAGAAGTTTCTTCTCCCCCAGACCTAAACAAGAGGACTTCAAAAAGGTCATGGAAAAATGGAATGAAAAGATAATGAAATTTTCCACGCACCTTTTCCTCTCATATCTCACGATTTTATGTATTTCTATGTACTTGTTCTTCTGCATGCCCACATCACTTTCAAAACATCATTCTTTTGTCATGAGATTGTAAGCAGCACATAAAAAAGAAACAAATGATTTTATGATAACTTCAGCAGTCTTTCTCCATCTGAGTGCTCATTTGAAAACACCTCTTTCTCTGTCACTTTTACTTACTAGTTGATCTCTTTATTTTCCAAAATCTGTTTCTTAACAGCTGTCTCTGCAAGAGGGAGCAACAGAGGCAGAGGTAAAGCAGAGCTTCGTCTGCCTCCTTACCAGCCTCAAAGACAGAGTCAGCTTCCCCAATAAGCAAGGTAAACACACCCACAGATTAGGAATAAACAACAACAAATTTAATGGGGAATCTGACACTGCCCAAGGAGCAAGGATTCAGACGTGTATTGGAGCTTAGTATCGGCTAGGGTCTTCCCTCAGCCTGCCTAGAGAGACTGTTTTCATTTGTGCTGCTGATTTTGATTCAGGGCAAGTAAATGCCTATTAGAGGAGACCTGTGCTCAGCAGGGTTTTCACTGACCAGGTCCTTTCCCCTGGCACCCCTGGGTGAATGCCAACAGTGGCCCTGGGAGACATTGTCAAACCAGGGCGATAGAATGAGAGTGGACTGTGTTTCTGGAGAACTAGTTGGCACCTCAGAGCTCAGCTTGGTTGAGCAAAATTAAAGATAACTTAGGCATTTGGGCCTGTAACCTTATCTTGAAATTAAAAATTCCTCTGTTTCACATATCTTTTGTGTGCACACATCTCCTGGGAAACCTTGGTTGCAGGGTTTGAGGACTGCATAGTCTATGTGTCTCTTTTCACTGGAAAAAACAATGATGTTAAGGTGAGCATGCTGTCTCATCTTCTGCGGCCCTACCTCGCTTTTCTCTTCTTTTTGTGGCTAATACCCAGTTTGGGGACCAGTCTTCTTGGGGTTTCTCCTCAGACCACTAAGATCAACTCTTCTGTAAAATCTTGGTAAACTGTGAGCCTCAACAGATATGCTTTTATGTTTACCCCTCAGAGGTTTCTGCAATAGAAACTCTTGATTATTTTTGAAATATATGTGTATACAAAACAACAAGTTGAAAAATTTGGGGCATCTGCAACTTTGGGCTAGAGGAATTGGGGAAACCTCATCTCAGTTGATGGCTTCTCCCCAAGCTCAGGGTCAGGCGGGTCTTGAGGAAGGCAGGAGACTCGATTGCTGTCACTTCAAAGGTCATGAACCACTTGGTTCCTCTGAGTCTGCTGCAGCATTGCACAGGTGAAGGTGTCCAAAATCCCGCATCAGATGCGAATGGCCAGTGAAAATCTGCCACCTACGTTCATGGGGCATTCCACCAAGCATTCCATGCTACCGTCAAAAACATTGTTCTCAAGTGAAAGCTCATTCACTTACAGTGGCTTTTTAATAAAAGCACCATGCAGCAAGCTGGAAAAATGTCATTTCCTTTCTTCCTGTATTTATTTGTTACCAGTCTTCAGAAGTAGAGTCACACTGTGGAAATCACTGGTAACTCTGGATTATTTGTGGAATCACTGCATTTTCAGGTTATGTAGCCTATATTGGAATTCTTTCTTTTCTCTGTAAAATATTTTGCCCCAGTGACTCTGTTGTATTAGCTGTGAAGACAAGAATGACTCCATTTGGAAATGTGCAAAATGTTGCAATCTGTCTACAATCATGGTTTAATTGTCTGGCAATATGTGAAGGAAACCTGGCCATGACATCTGCTACCCCTTTGATTGCCACGGTGGATTCAACCAATGTTTCAGTTTGGGTAGCACTTCCCGAAATTACCCAGTCTAGAATTACTTTAAAGTTCATGAGAGTCAGTGATCATTTCATAATTTTCTCCTGTACAATGTCTCTTTGGAGGCAAATGTACATGCTGAGAGGAACATAGCACAGGTCCATAGGGGCATTTGCACTTGTTCTCAGGTTATCATGTCTGGTCTCTATATTGCTTTGGCAAGGCTAGGTAATGCTGGCTCATTAATTCCAACTCTAATTGTAGGAACTGTTGGCCAATTCCGCATCATTGTCAGCTCCTAGGCGAGAATCCCTACCGGCTATAAGAGAGAACATTGCCTTCATGGTCTTCCATAGTGGGCACTTCCATTCACTGAATGAAGAACGGACTGAAATGCCAGCAAGGCAGAAGTGGGCAGAGCACTTACAGAGTTTTGACTTGGGGAAAGAGGGGATGCCGTGAAGGGTGCATCTTCTCAATGCACCATAAAGCAATTTCATTGAATGAATAATTTATTCACTCATTCATATATTCATTCATTAACTATACATTCTCACATGCCCTCTATTGTGTTGACATTTTAAGAGGATGATGCATGAGAAATAACTCTTTTCTGACTTTATTTTTCTCTAAGAGAATCAAAACCACAAAAACATACTTTTTTTCAAGCCGTCATCAAACCACTGTAGATTTCTATCTAGAATCAAGCTTAAAGAATTAAGCTTTCTGAGATACTTCCAGTCCCTCTTAGTCTTGATTTTCTTCTTCTTCTTTTTTGGCATCACTGCCCTCTGGTGGGAGTGGGAGGCCTAGCCTTGCTCCTGGAGACCTGCTACTGGATTTGAACCGCCAAGCCAGTGGGCCGCAGTCCCGTACTCAACCACTATGCCACGGGGGCTCAGCCCAATTTTCTTCTTCTAACCAATATATTGATGGCTGTGTATCTCTACATTCGCATTGCTTTCAATAGGATGGGGTTAAATCCAGAAGGTCTTAAAATTATGATGGTGGCAGAAAAGGGAAAATGATTGAGTTTATATTTAACATGGTCAGAAAGACTTGGAAATTATTAGGGGAGATTTCAGCTTTCAGCTTTGCTTCTAGGTGAGTAAGGACAGTGCCTTGGGTATGAGTGAGGTAATTGCTCTGAAAGATCAGGGTATTGCTCTGTGCATTGTAGCATTCATAGATATGATACACTCCAGTAAGCTGAAATTGTAAAGAAAATTGTAACAGAGAACTAAGAACTTGACACTTCAAAGAAGATGTTCACATTGTTTTGAAGGATGCATGAATTGGTAACGAAAGACTTGGAATGGTGATGAACTATTCTACCTGCTGACTGAAACATCCGCCAATTGTTTAAGCCTGCTTCTAGCTCGCTCATGGACCCTTACTCCTTCACTAATCTGGATCTCACCATCCAGCTGAAAGGTTGCAGTTTGTGGTATTCTTCCAAGTGCAGCCATGCTGTATACTAATTGAAGCTTTCAATTAGATAGCTTCTTTTCTTCAGGTCTTTTGGGTCGGTTAGAAATTTTATAAGACCAGGCAAATGTTGCTTACAAGGTGCTTACTGTAATTGCTACTTATCTCCAGGCCTTTTTGTCTGTGCATTCAAGTGAATAAGAGAAGGTCCAAACTCAAATGTTTCCGGCAACCTGGAATTTAGTGAAACTGTCCTGAAATAAGAGGTTAGAGAAGAGTGGGCAATGCATTGAACCAGGGGCTTGCATTTCAAACTATCGGTGAAGAAAGATCAGTTTCCTTTCCCTTTTCTTGTGGACTGAGGTGTTTGTAAAATACAATCTAAAAAGGAATTTCTGAAAAAAGTAAAAGCTTCAAAAAGTATAAGACATAGAATACATCTCACACTTTGATATTCAATAGTAGTAAAACATATGCTTCCTATGCCAAGTTGCTATATAAGTTTGTACTTACTTTATGCAGTGAGTTAGTCTGGGTAGACTAGAGGAACAAATTTCATAGACATGAATATGGATATAAGGAAAGGGTTTATATACAAAAGGAATAGAGCACTGAGAAAGCATCCCAACCCATTCCAGCTCAAAGTGACAACTCCAATATTAGCCCACATGCCCCATACCAGTCTATAATGTCTCCTTCCGACTCACTAAGTCACAGGACAGTGGGTGCAGAATCCCGGTTCTGGCAGGTGTTTCCCCATGGCTCCTCGCTTTCAGGGCTCAGGGTCCATCAACAGCATCCAGAAGCAACTATGGCTGCCAGGAGTCTCCATGCGGCCTCTCTAACTTCCGGAGTCTGGCGCCATCAGGGCCAAGCCATGTGACTTCTCCGGCTCCTCAGACCCTGCCATCTTGTCTGTCTGTGATTCACTGTCTCTGAGACTAACTCACAACTAGGGAGATAGCTTCTCATCTTCATGAGGGAAATAACGCGAGATTTCCCAGAGGTATCCAGTGAAAGCCATGCTCATACAGAGACCTCATTGGCTGCTCAATGGCTGTCTTCAGATTAACAGGCTAGACACCACCCCTACATCTCAATCATGAAATTAACATAAGCACATGACCACCACATGGACTGATACCAGTTCACACATGAATATTTGAACAGGGTTAGTTCTGTCTATAGATAATAAAATTGTGAAATCGCCATTTACACTGGATAAAAATCTGCCTTCAGGGAACATCTGACCTACAGGCTACTTATGTGATCTCTTTAGATTAGGTAATGACTAAGATACTTTCAAATTCTTTTAGTCTATAATTGTATCATTTTTTCCTGTATTATGTAAGCATGATTAAGTCTCTTAATGCTTAATTTCCCATATGACCTGCCTCAAACTCCTCATAGCACTCCAGACTAAACCTGAATTTTTGTATAATTCATTTAACTTCTTATGTAAATCATCTCATTTCTTCAAATGTGCTAGTATGGTGACATAATGAACTTTTTACAATTATTGGCATTTGCTTATTTAAACACTCATATATCAAAGCAATTTCTGTTCGAAATTTCTTTAATTGGAATCTTCTTAACTTCTTAATGCAAATATGTGAGTCTGTGGATACCTTTCTTGGATGATTTTAGGTAACCACCTGAACTATCCTGAGAGACTGTTGTTATGAATGGTGGGTTGTTCTTTGTCTTTGTTGAAAACTTCCTTTGACTCTTAATTTTGTGTCCATTAGCATTTGGATTTTCCAAGTGACAATAAGGAACCATTGAAATATTTTCATAAGACCATGATAGTACCAGATTTTAATTTCAGAAATGATCATTGTAGCAGCCTTCTGGAGCACAGGTTTTTGTGGGTGAGACATCGGGTTTGATAGGGGCATGTGGTTGCCAGAAAACAGGCATGGGAAGACCTCAGCAACCAGAAGAGTTCCCAGCAGAAGAACCATCTTGTACTTCCTGGAAGTGAGGTTATCAACACTACAAATAAGCAGACCAACCTTTCTTACAATAGGAGAATTTCTTACTGACCAGAGGCAAGAGCTGCTTCTGTGAGTCCCACTTTTCCCTGACAGCCAAATTTTCCTAGCCATTGAGACTACTCAACCAGCCTAACCTCTTTCCTCTCGACCTTGGGGAGTCCTGAATGGAGAAATGATTATGTGGACAGCTGGTGGGAGACTATGTTAGTCTGGGTAGACTAGAAAAACAAATCTGTAGAAACTCTTATGTGCATAAGAAAGAGATTTATATGCAAGAGCAATTGAACATTGATAAAACGTCCTGACCCAGTCCAGATCAAGTTCATAAGTCCGATATTAGCCCATACATCCGACAGCAATCCATAAAGTCCTCTTCAGATTCATGAAACACGTGCATTGATGCCGAATGTAGAAGATCACAGGCCAGTAGGTAGAAATTCCTTGGATCTAGTGGCATTGTAAATGTCTCAGCACTGGCAGGGTTCTCTGCATGGCTTCTCAGCACCCAAGGCTGCATCAGGGTGGGTCCATGTGGCTTTTCCTTTGGAATGTTTTAGAGGGAGCCAGTCTTGTCATTGAGTGTCTCCAAGGAAATGTTGGCAGTAGAAAGTCTCAGAGGAAGTGAACCAAGAGAGAGAGTGTTTCTGGCTCCAAGAAGGAATGACCACATTTCCCAGAATTCTCAGAAGAGAAGACCATGCCCACACAGAGGCCTCATTGACTTTCTCCAGATTGACAGTCTAGACTCCACCACTACAACTCTTAATCCTCAAATTGACACCAAATTAGGTAACTGCCACACAGACATTATCCAAGCTACCCTTTTTGCCATTTCCCTGCTTTCTCCATGTTTCCAGTTTTGTTCTCCAGGGCCCTGTGCTATTTGTCCCACCGCTCCCAGGAAGCAGACATGTACACCCCAAAACTCTCCCAAAGTGACAGGAATTCCCACTCATAAGGGGCTTTATTTTAATTGTTTCTTATGCATTTATTCTAGTATAGTACTTTAATTATTTTCTTAGTTCTCCTACACTTCTTCTACCAATATCCTCTTCAGGTGAGAGCTCATCTTCCTGAGAATGTACATCCCTCCCTGGAAGGAAGAGGCCAATCTGTAGATTTGGGCACACCCTCCCAAACAAGGGTTGCCCCAACCCCAGTGCCCACTGAGTGCTCTCTCTCATATTCATGCTACCATAACAACAGAAGATCATCCCTACCCTCAAACCACACCTAAATCTTTCGTCTTTTCCTATACATCTACCCATTATTTCTGTTCTCTCTCTTTTCCCTCTTGGGGCATATTTCCATAAAACCTATCAGCTGTGATTACCCCTACATTTAAAAGCCTGTTGTTCCATCTAGATAGCTATCTGTCATCATTTTTACTTTATTCTCTCTCTGCTTTTCCTGCCCCCACTTCAATTTTCTCCACTTATGCCACTCACTCCCCCTTTCTCCATTTCCTTATCATATGTCTTCTTTATTGGGGCAGAGGATAGCAACAACACAGTCCAAACTTTTTGCCATCGAGTACACTGAGACTCAGAGGAACCCCATAGGTCAGGTTAGAACTACCCTGGTGGGTTTCTGAGACTGTTGCACAAAGGATAGCCTCATCTTTCTCCCAAGAAACTGTTGGTGGGATTGACCTTTTGGCTGGCAATTCAACGCTTACCCCACAGTTCCCCCAGGGGTACTTTTTCAAATTCTAAGAGATGGAAAATGTTACATGGAAAGTTAAGAAAATTAAAATAAAAAAACAAACACAAAACATGATGACGCTGAAGCACCTGTAGGAAAAAAATGCTGCATTTGCATCAAACCAGGAAAATATTCTAAAAACAACACTAACACACTGGCAGTGGAGCTGGACAAGGGATGGATTAGGGGCATTCAGAGTCTTAAGGATGCATAACCAATGTTTTTAATTTTCAATTGGATTTGAGGAAAGAGAGGAAATGAAAGAGAATGAAAGAGGAAAATGTCAAGGATTCTTTCTGACGTGAGCAATGTGGGTGCATATTGTGGTCCATTAGGAACATGAAAACTGTATAAGGAGGGAAACATATGAGGAAGAACAGGGAAGAGGAAATATTGAGTTGGGACTTATTGAGGCAAGTAAACTGTTGTACATTTGAGGAAAGGTTGTCCTACAGGTCATTAGACTCACATATCTGCAACTCAGGGGGAAAGAACAAACAGCTGGGCTGGAAGGCATTTCTAAGAGCCATTAGCTTTCAGAGTGGATGAAGACATTAATTTGGATGAGATCATTCATCTCATAATGAAATGTTGCATGAGAAAAGCAGAAGGCCAAGGATGTGACTTTGAAGACCATAAATAATCCTGGCCTGCAGACACACATTGAAGAAGAGACAGTCCTATGGAAACCTGGCTGTGCGGTTCCTGGGGGAGTTACTTAACCTTTCCATCTCAGTTTTTCAATTAGAAAATGAAGGTCAATAATGTGTACCCTTTATATAGTTTAAATGGTTGCCAGAATGATTAGAGATAGTATAACATTTCTATCATATTGACTCATTTATATAGCTATCATCAATGTCGTTATCATTTTCTATCATCACCACTAATGAAAACTGTTATAACAGTGTGTCAAGCCAGGGTAAACAGCCTCTGAGAGAAAACAAAGGTGTCAAGAATTTTGGTATCTATTTGGATACTCCAAAATTGCTTGACTAATTCCCATTTCTCAAATGCTTTAGAAGAGTCTAAATTTACAGAAAGATATTGCAGCATTTTTGTCTGTGATATATTTCATTGTGAGTCACAAAAGTAGAATGCCATATACTATTCAGGCAAGAAAGACTAGAAATTCACTATAGACGTGGTGGTGGTGACAGGATATATAGAGAGAGTATTTCTACTGCATAGAAAGAAAAATAAAAATAGCAGATGGGTATTCTTTTATGTTCCATTTCTTGGCAAGTGGGGGAGATGCCCATCTCCACTAACATCCCTCCTCCCCTTTATAATCACTGTCAGCTGCTTCCTCGGGAGACAGACATGAGCAGTGTGTATAAAGATTTATCGCCTTGGAACCCTTTTGAGGTAGTTCTATCCTATCCTAAAGGATCACAAACTATAAGTTGTAATTGACTTGACAGTGGTAGGTTTGACTTTTCATTTGGTATTTTTCACTGTACACAGACTGGGCAATATGAGTAATTTGAGATTGGCTGCCAATCAAAAGGTTGGCAGTGTGATCCCCACCCAGTGGCTCTGAGGAAAAGAATGCCCAGTGATCTGCTTCCACAAAAATTGCAGCCAAACAAAACTAATGGAGTAGTTCTCCGCAATATATTTAGGGAAGGAGGACTGTATGAGTCAAGGGCTAATTCCAAGGCAGCTAGCAACAATAACAAAAAAACAATCCACATATCCATGAATAAGTAACAATCCATTATTGTCTAAGACACACGAGCAAAAACTCTTCGAATAGTCCTATGGGCAATCAGAAAAAAAGGAGAGTTTGAAGAGTTAGAGAATAATATTTCAATCAAAATTACATCAAAGTTTTATCTTTGTGACCCCTGTGAATTTACAATTGAACGTATAAACCACCACTCAGTGTTTTGTTTCCAAGCATTTTCCCTTCCTACCCTTACCTTCTTGGAAGTGTGTGTCTTCATGACTCTGCTATATCTTGTTACTAGGAAAAGAAAATTGGACAAAAATGTACAGTTTCTGCTATTTTTAAAAAGACTAGTTGATACACAGTTATGCTAGTCGCTGTAATGAAAGGCATTAGGATAATTTGTCAAGCTTATAAATCAAAAGGAATATATTCATATTGATACACAGGGTTGAGGATGTTTCCCCAAAGAAGACACCCATTTTGTACTGATGTTGATAAAGCAATATAGCTTTCTATAAACCAGCAACTGTGGTAACCTGACAGCTAAAATGTGCAAGGTCAACATGTTCTGAGGATACAGGGACATTTCTTCAGAGGGCAAGTCATTAAATTTAATTTGTAAAAAGGAGGAATGTTTACGAGTGTTTTTGCACTCTCGTAATTTTATTTGACTGAGTTAAATTGCACGCTAGTAGAGAAAAAACTTGAAGAACTTGGTGAAGGTTCAGGGATAAAGTAGGTGAAGAAATAAGACCATCAGAAGGATTAAATTAGGTTTATTCAGCTTGAAGCATGAAAAACTATAGTCATTTAATCTCTATGCTCATATATTTTTTATGCTCTTATATTTAAAAAAATCAGTCTAGAAAGATATATGCACAGAGAGAATAATTTCTTTGAACCCCTAGCAATAATCAATCACCAATAGTACTTTTGAATATAGTTCTCTAAATGACCCCTTGTGGTACACTGTGTGGTACATTAGGGAGTTAACCTCAACATTGTCACTTCAATTGTTCTGAGGTAGAAAGAAAAGGCTGTCTGTTCCCATGAAGATTTAGTCTCAGAAGCCAGATGGAGATGTTCTTGTCTATGCTCTAGGGTGACTGTGTTGGCATTGACTGGATGATAGTGATTTTAAAATTTTGCATATAAACTTATATACATTTTCCCAACCCTATATCCACATTAATAATCACTTTAAATCATAATGATATTTAAGGCACTGCACCACCAAGGATCCTCTTTTTTTTAAGTCCAAATCTTAGACAAGAGATGAAGAGAGTTATTTTATCCATTTTTATCTTATTGAGTGTCTTAAACTGCAATGTTTACTGAATTGGATGTTACTGAATTTTTTTTCTGCATCTATTGATATTGTCATGTGGTTCTTATAATTTTTTTTATGTCAATGAGGTGAATGATGCTAATAGTCATTCATATGTTGAAAGATCCCTGCATCCCTAGTATGAATCCCATTTAGTTGTGGAGAATTATTTGTTTTATATCCTTTTGTAGTCCATTCATCAGTATTTTGTTAATGATTTTTGCATTGATGTTCGGGATATTGGCCTGTAGTTTTCAATTCTTGTGGAATTGCCTTCTTTAGTTACCAGAGTTATATTCGCTCATAGAAATGTTTGGAAGTTTTCTTCCTTTTTCCATGTTTTAGATGATTTTGTGTAGGATTGGTAACATTTCTTCTGTGAATGCTTGATAAAATTCTTCTGTGAAACCATCTGGCCCAGGGATTTGTTTTGTTGGTAATCCCTTGATAACCTTGCCTATTTTTTCTATTGCCATGGGTGTGTTGAGATTCTTTTCATCCATGTGGGAGAGTCTAGGGAGGGATTGTTTTTCCGAATATTTGTCCACGTCTTCCAAGTTGTTGAATTCATTAGCATACAAGCCTTCCTAATACTGTGTAATCATTCTTCTGATTTCATTAAGATCCATTATAATGTCCTCTATTTCATCCCTCATCCTTGTTATTAAATGTTTTCCTTCCTTTCTTTGTTTAGGTTTGCCTGTGGTCCATCAATTCTTCTACCCTTTCCAAAACCCAAATTTTAGCTACATTACTTTTTCCATAGTTTTCTTCCTTTCCCTCTCAAGAATCTCAGCCTTGATTTTTATTATTTCATTCCTTTTGTCCTGTTGTCTCTGTTCTAATTGGTATAAGTTTTGTGCCAGCATATCAACCATAAGTCTGTCGTCCTTTTTCATGTGTGCATATATTGCTATCAAACTTCCTCTGATAAATTCCTTTGCTATGTCACAAAGGTTTTGATACATTATATTTTCATTCTCATGGGTTCTAGAAACTTCCTGATTTCATCTCTGATTTGCACCAATACCCACTCCCTTCACAAGAGATTTATTCATCCTCCAATTGTTTTCTTCACCATCCTTTTGTTGACTTCAACCCATTGATATTTAGTGTTATTGCACCCATCTGTGGACTCTGTGATATCATCTTGTAACTTTTGTGTTGGGTGTTTTTCTACTGACCTATCTTATCAGTTTGTGGTGTGTGTGTGTGTGTGTGTGTGTGTGTCTGTGTGATGCATTCTTGACTTCTTTCCATCATTGAGTGAATGCTATCTTGAGGGCTGTTTCCTCTTAGTTACCCTATGGGTGGAGTTGTTCTATGTTGGGTTTTTTTATTTGTGTTCGTTGAGTGTTGATCTGCTGTCCATACTGGGTCACCAAGGGTCTTATGTAGGGCTAGGTTTCTTTTTACGTATTCTTTGAGTTTTTCCTTGTCTTGGAAGACTCTTCTCCATCTATTGTCATAGATAATTTGGCTGGATATAATATTCTTGAAGTTGCATTCTTTTCCTTCAAATTTTGGAATATGTTACTCTACTCCTTTCTCTTCTTCGTCCTGTCTACCAATAGGTTTGTACACATTCTGGTTTGGGTACCTTTTATAAGTGGCTATTTGTTTTTTCCCACCTGCTTTTATGATTTTCTCTTTTCCTTCATAGTTGGATAATTTAACTATTGTCTGCCTTGGTGAAGTTTTAGGATTAAATCTGGCTGGTGTTTTTTCAGTCTCCTAAAGGTGGACAACTAATAGCAGACAGTGGCTCCCCCATTGGGCTTGTGGAGTGGCCCTAGCTTCTGTCAAGAGAGCTGGTGGCTCATTAGCTCAGAAATGGTCTTTGCCTGGCCCCTTGCCCGCCTCCCCCCCCCCCCCCCAATTGGAATTGAATTAAATTAATTTGGTCCCCTGGCAAAGAGTCCTGTGTTTGTGCTCAGTGCCATAATTCTGAGACTGGTATTTGCTCTAGAGGTTCTTTTTTATGTTGAAAGCTTCTGGGCTCCATAGCTAACTTCTGGCATTCCTTAATTCTGGCTCTATTATTATGTTAATGATGCTAAAGGACCTGTTCTGTGGGTTTGCTTGGGAGTTAAACAATGAGTCTGGGATTTGAGATTTTTAACCCAGAAAATATTTTTTTCTCTTTTTTATATTGAGCTTGTTTGGTGCCCTGATTTGGGGGCGGTCACGCTGACCCCCCAGGGGAGGAGATCTAGCTTATCAGACAGATTGTTTTCTACTCAGCCAACTGGATCCACACCCCAGCCAATGGCTACCTGCTTGTGCTCTGCCACAGGCCTATCTGTTCAGGTGAATTTCCTGGCGTCTTTTCAGTTCCCATAAATTTATGGCGACCCATGCAGACTCCTAGGCTGTGAGCATAAGGTAGCTAACAGCAAGGGAAGCTCTAGTGTAGGGTCTTGTGACTAGTCTTCAGAGAATCTCCGCGGATTTGGGATTATGACTCCCAACAGCAGCCTGGGGTAATCGCTGCTCACTGTGAGGGTGCTGGCAAGGATCAGACCAGTATTCACAAGCCCAGCACAATGAACTTAGAGCAGCTCAGTGCATTCATAGTTCACTTTGTGAGTGAAAATTTAAAAAAGAAGGGGTGTGGGCCATATCCTAATACGCTGATTCTAATTTTGGAACTCACCCTTGCAGTCTTATTTTCCTGACACCTACTTTCTGGTCTCGCAGAGGAGTTCTGGGCAGGCAAATCTGGCCATTTGTTTGATTCCAACTTTTGATTTTCAACTCTTCTCTTTGATTCCAACATTTACATTCCGATCCAGTAATTATTAATGCATTTTGATTGCATTTTTGATCAATCTCAACCTGAAGTTGGCAAAATTCTTTAATTTGTTCATCATTAGCTTTTGTGGCTAATGCATAAATTTGAACAATTATGATATTGACCGGATGTTCTTGAAGGTGAGTAGCTATAATCCTGTCAAAGACAGTATCATACTTCATGGTTGATTTTGCAATGTCATTTTTTGATAATGTCATTTTTTCTGACTGTGTTATTATTTGCATAAAATAATACAGTCTCATAGTTCCAAATGGTCAACGAGAGTCCATTTCAGCCTAAGGATGCCCAAGATAATGATCTTTAGGCATTCCAGTTCATTTTTGACCACTTCCAATTTTCCAAGATTCAACTCTCAGATATTCCAAGTTCTGATCATCAGTCAATTTTTGCATCAGTTTTTTATTACCTTGAGTCATGCTCCATTATTAAGTAAATATTCCAAAAGCTCCATCCTCACAGGACTTACTCTATTCATAGCTCCAAGATGAGTCCACTCCAAGAAAGCAGCTTCTACTCAGTCATATTTTGACTGCCCTCTGATTCAGAGGGGCCCATCCTCTGGCACTATCTCAGATTATGTTCCATTTCTGTGTTAGTTCAGGTAGACTAGAGAAACAAATCCATAGAGATGCATATGGATATAAGGGTACAGTTTATATATAGGAGGAATAGGACATTAAGAAAGCATTCCAACCCAGTCCAGTTCAAAGTCATAAGTCCAATATCAACTCATATGTCCGATACAAGTCTATAATGTCTCCTTCTGACTCACGAAGTCACAGGCTAGTGGGTGCAGAGTCCCGGCACTGGCAGGAGTCCCCTCATGGCTCCTCATTTCCAGGGCTCAGGGTTCATCAACAGCATCTAGTGGTAGTAGAAGCAACTCAGTGCTGGCTGGGGTCTCCAGGTGGCCTCTCCAACTTCAGAGGTTTGGTTCCATTAGGGCAGGGCTGTGTGGCTACTCCTCCTGCTCCTCATATGCTGCCATTTTGTCTCATCCGTAGCTCATTGTCTCTGAGACTAACTCCCCACAACTGGGGAGATAGCTTCTCATCTCCATAAGAGAAATATCACAAGATTTCCCAGAAGCCTCAGGAGAAAGCCATGCCCACAAGGAGACCTCATTGACTACTCAATGGCTATCTCCAGATTAACAGGCTAGACTCCACCCCTACATCTCAATCATGAAATTAACATAAGCACACTCACGCCACAACTTCCATTCATTAGACCTTCAATATCTAACAAAATTTTGAAGCTAAGCATAAGATTTCCAGAGACTACTTCCTCTGCAGGACAGTGGTGGAGGGCTTGATTTCTTTTCATTGCTGTTAGTCTAAAATCTGTTCTGAATCTCCAGTGAAATCTGTTCACTTTGGGTGACTCTGCTAGCATTTAAAACACTAGTGACATAACTTCCAGAATCACAGCAACACATAAGCTACCACAATATGACAAAGTGACAGTCAAGTGGTGGAAAAGTCTGTCATAATAAAAGTTTTTTATAGTTCTTGTTTAGGGAGGGATGACAATTCCCTATTTAGGCACCTTGCTATTTCAGAACTTCACATCAAAGACAAAAAAAATGTCTTGAAGCTAGCTAAGAATTCATATTAGGGATGTGTGGGCAAGTATTTGCATTGGAAACAAAAAGAGTACCCAATATTGTATCTAGAAAAAGTGCTAGATTTCACCTGGGCCAACAATTACTAATCCCAACAAAAATGTTCACTAAATGAATATTAAAGAGAAGCACTTTGGCTTTTGTCTATATCATAACTCATTATAGTATATTGATTAAGGGAGCAAGCCCTGAAGTCAAACTGCCTGAGTTTTTACTCTCTTCTGGACTTGAATTCTTGTGTCACAGATTTTTCATATGCAAAATGAGACTAAAATAGTACCTATTTTATAAGATTTCCACAAGGATTAAGTGGAGTGCCACATATAAATTCTTTCCTTAGAAGGAATACCATAGGAATTTCATAGGCTATACCCTAGATTCTTTTATTCCTATATATATATATATACCCTATATATGTATATGGGATATTTTGTAGGAGTACCCTACATTCTGTAAGAGGTGGCTTTATGCCATAGGGTTGTTGTTACTGTCATATCATGAATGTTACTATTATTGCTCTACTTAAATTATTCTTCCTAAAGTTTCTTTGTAATATTTTTGAATACAAGTAAGAAATTTAAAAATCTTACCAAATGCATTTTATCAGAATGCTCTTCTTGAATTTTTGCAACAAGTTCAATAAATTCTTTTATTGTTCCTCCTGTCCTGCTTTGATACAATCTACTTGTTCTTTTAAAGGATATCTATAAAGCCATCTAAAGAATGCTCTAGATGGCTTTCTACTTAAGAAAATCCTGTCTGAATTGATTTTAACATTATCTCCTTGCGCATGAGCTGTTTTCTATAAACAAAGAAAGCGTCTTAATTATCTAGTGCAGCTGTAACAGAAATATTGCAAGTGAGGGCTTTAATAAGCAAAAATTGATTCTCTCACCGTTTGTTGTTGTTGTTGTTAGGTACCATCAAGTTGGTGGCAACCCACAGAGGCCCTGTGCATAATAGAACAACGTGTGGCACAATCCTGCACCATCTTGAAAATCTTTCCTATGCCTGAGCCCATCGCTCCAGTCCCAGTGTCCATTTATCTCTTTGAGGGCTGTGCTAGGCGAGCTGACTAGAGTAACAAACCCAGGCACACTCATACATGTGGAAAAGAGAGAGTTATCTCAAGAGGTATTTATATATTAAGCAAACACCCCAGTCCACTCTAGATGAAGTTCATAAGTCCAAAAACTACCTCTTAAGTCTGATGTTAGTCCTTAAATTCCTCTTCAGATATGCACAGCAGCACATAATGATTCAGAAAACAGGATGATCACAGACTGTTGGGGGCAGAGTCTTGTAGCTTCAATCATGGTGGATACATCTCCTGAGCTCTGGCTGCTATCAGTTTGGCTTGCATTGGCTTGTCAACAGGCAGAAGGCAGAGAGAGCGTGTGTGGCCTGTCTCCAGGGAGACAGTGCACCTAACTATCACAAACAGCCTTCTTTTTCTTTGTTGCTCTTCCACTTTTATCAAGTGTGATGTCCTGCTCCAGGGATTTGTCTCTCCTGACAATATGTCCATGATATGTAAGATGAACTCTTGCCATCCTTGCCTGTAAGGAGCTCTCTGACTGTACTTTTTCCAATATAGATTCGTTTGTACTTTTAGCAGTCACATGACATGTTCAGTATTCTTCTCCAGCATCACAATTCGAATACATCTGTTTTCTTTCTTATTCAGCATCCACATACATTTTCATATGACTTGGGTGAAGTGCACTGTAGTCCTTGAGTAACATTCTTGTTCTTCAATAATCTAAAGAGGTCTTGTGCAGCAGATTTACCTACTATAAGTCATCTTTTGATCTCATTACTTGAGATCTTGGCTTCTTCCTTGGCATTGGCTGTGGATCCAAGTGAAGGAAAAATCCTTGAGAACTTCAACCTTTTCTCCATTTATCACGTTGTTGCATAGTGGTCTAGATGGGAGGAGTTTAATAGGTGAGAAGACTCAGTTGAGATTCTAGCTCTCGGGAAAGGCTTTCTCTCTATATATATAGTCTCCTGGGAAAGGTCCTTGTCTCTATTCTGTATCTGTGGGGCAAACATTCCTTAGTGTACTCCCTTTGTTTTGGTATGGGTTTTCCCTGGATCCAGGAGTTTCTCAGTGCAAGAACTTTGGATCCAAAGGAGGCACTCCACTCCCAGGTCTTCTTTTCAGGTAGGTCTTTTTCTGTACTCTGTTATTCTCTTTATTTATTTTTTTCTGGGAAGAGAAAAGGTGTTATAGGCCAGACCGTGGGGAAATTCCCTTTCCATGGATCAGAGATGTGATGTGATTAAGGGTGCTGTTTCCCACCTTTAATCCTTTTATACTGGAGTATTAAGTTAAATCTTATCACACAGTGACAGATAATTATATAACTGCCAAGCTGACAAAATTTAAAACATGACAGAAGGCATTATAAGTATTTTCCAAAAAGGTAAGGCATTAATAGAAAAGCGGGGGCAGTATTATATAAATGTCAGTATCGTAGTAATAAACTGGGTTGCATGGCTTTCCAAGACTCCTTTGTAGTTACCATGGTTTCAGGGACTTTCCTCAGCTCTATTCACCCACACCTTTACAGTCCTTATGTAGATTCCAATTTTTGACAAGGAGAATTTTGCTTTGGCTGAACAGACAAGGGAATATTTGGGAAGAAGCCGAGACTGCACTTCCTCCTCATACTACAAGATGGGGAATATCCTTCCTGGAAAAGGGCAAAATAATGCAATAAAAATACTTACTTTGTTACTTTTGCATTGTTGATTTCTATGGACCTTACAAAGTATTTCTCTTAGAGCCTCACTTGTGCGGTTCTCTTAAACCTGCTAGTTATTCTATGCATAAATTGCTTGCTTTAATAAATCTGTTTTATTCATTGTTTCACAAACATGCTGTTTGCATTTCAATCTCAAGATGTGTGCATACTTTGACCTTTCATATGTTACCTTTTTCCATAAAAGAGGGTATTCTATGTTTACATGTGTATAAAATGTAAAGAAATAAAACACCATCTGTTAGTGTGGCAGTCACATGATGTGGTGTCAATTTGAAGACTAAGAGTTTTGGGGTGGAGTCAAGCCTGTCTGTCTGGAGATAGCCAATGAGACCTCTCTGCGGGAATGACTTTCTCCTGAGAATTCTGGGAAATCTGGCTACATTTCCCCCTGGGAAGTGAGAGACTCACTACTCAGTCCCTTGGAGATGTTTTACTGATGAGATGCAGGGCTGAATCCTGTGAGACATCCTGGAGGAGAAGCCACATGGGCTTACCTTGATGGAGCCAGACTTCTGAAGCTGAAAAAGCCACGTAGCATCTCCTGCCAGTGCTGAGATGCTTACAATGTCACCGAATCCTGAGACTTTAGTACCCATTGGACATCATTGCGTGTGCCCCATGAATCTGAAGAAGACTTTCTAGACTGGTATTAAACATATGGGCTAATATCAGACTTGTGGGCTTGGATGGGACTGCGTTGGGAGGTTTTCTTAATGTCCCATTCCTCTTATACATCAACCTCTCCCTTATATACAAATGTGTGCTTTTGCATTTGCGGGACTCACACAGGTAGTATGAAACATAGATGTTGACTTGTAACGGTAACAGTTCTGAAGCATGATTTATAAATTTATCACTATATAGTTTCGCTTTGAAATGGTCTGTTATTTGCATGGATCTTATACATATCCAAATATTGATGATACTGATCAACAGAAATAAGACTTAATAAGTGCTTACCTATGGCAAATGTTTTGCTGAGTGAATTATAGGCACATCAGAATTCTAAGAGTTAGATTAGTTTCAATTAGCTCCATTATTAACACATTACCTTCATGTTACAGATAAGGAACTTGAGATTGAGAATGGTCATTATCCTGGGTCAAGCTTTTACTGCTAAACATGGACAAGATCAGATGTCAATAGGTCTGTTTGACCATGGAGTTAATACTATTAATTACAACCTTACAAGTAAATTTCTTTAGAAAAGTTAAAGATTATTCCTTCTACTTTTAGGAAATTGTCATAGACCATAACTCAATCTTACAGAACATACACCCCTTTTTTGGCAGACAGAATATACTTGAGCGATTCTTTTTCTTCCTGATTCACTGTTACCATTGTAAAAATTAATTTTTGTGTTTTAGATGTAGGCAAGGTGAGATACAGGAAGTGAAAACACAACATTTTACTTGAAAAATGTTTCTGGTTTTAATTTTAATTTAAAAATATTCCTGGTCTTGACATTTTTCCATTAAAAATAGAAAGAAGGTTACAGAGCTGCATGGTCTTCCAGGCTTTTTAATTAATTGAAAAATTAATTATTGGATCAAAGGCTGTGGTACTACCTCCCAAGTTGTCATGTGTGTTGTACACAGTAGGTTTGGATTGAAAAATCATCTGTTCACTTCTGCTGGCTGTGACTCTGAAATGATCTTTTCATAGAAGTGCCTAAACAAAACAAACAAGTGAATCAATATATTAAACTGTGTCCAATTAGTATCAGGTAGGTATTATATTAGAATTCTTTTGGTTGCAGCTAAGAATGGTTACAAGAATAAGTGATTGTAAGTTTAAAGGAATTTTTCACAAAATCCACGGGCAGTTACACTTTGAGAATTCAGAAATGAATGAAAACTTGGAATTGGAATGCTTGAGGCACAGGAAGAACTTCACACTGCTGCGCCTCCCCCCCTCCCCCAAGCATGTCCTCCTCTCACCCACCTCATGTCATCTTTCTGATCCTTTGTTTTTCTTTCTATGGTAGCTTGGTTCTCCACTCACTGTTTCCTGACAATATATCCTTTATATATAAGAATGCCATCATTTCCTGGACACCACATAGATGGCTTGAATAGGATCTTCTCCAACCCACCTTCATGGCTGTCAAAAGTGCCCAGAGATCCTCAACTGATGACTCTTTAAAGTGGTGGACTATGGTTTAGGGTAAAATAATAATTATAAAGAATATTTGACCTTTCCAACTATGCAGCAGATGAATATATAGAAGACAATTTATAAGAAAGCTATGGCACAAGGAAACAGCTTGATTGCATAACTTTACTGAAAAAAACCTAGTAATATTGCCATGTGCTATTTCATTGAGAATGCATGATACAAATGAAGAATGAGAGGATGGGAAAATGGAGAGCTATGGAATAGAAGTAGGAAATGGCTGCATTATCTGTTTTTTGTTTGTTTGTTTGTTTGTTTTTGGGGGGGCATCACTGCCTTCTGGTGCTGGGAGTAGGAGGCCCAGCCTTTGCTCCTGTGGAGCTGCTGCTGGAATTGAACCTCCATCCCAGTGGGTCGCAGTCCCACGCACAACCGCGACGCCACCGGGACTCAGCCCAGATCCATTATCTTTTTACAAAAAAAGTAGACTATGTTTTTTTCAGAATGTTATCAGAAAGTTTCTTTGTCTTATATTATACACTATATTATCTGTCACCCTAGTCTTTAGCATTTCAGTCTGAATTTATTATGCAAGGGGCATTTATTTAGGCAAGCATTAGTATATATTTTGTGTTGCTTAGTTAATCAAGTTTGGGAAGTATTAAATGCACGGAGATGCCTTAAATAAACCTGTATAACCTTGTTTCTGTATAACTCGTATAACTCATTGTTTCTCAAAATTATTTGAGTGTACTTTTCATAGAACACGAAACATAGAGGACATAAAATAAGTATCTATTACAGGATTTCTCATACCCTATAACATGCAAATATAAACTTTAAATCTCCAAGGGAGCTTAGCATGCATTGCTCCTAAATTTCTTTAAGTATGGAATTCTATTTTGCCGGTGGATTATCTAATAGAAACTTTTGCATAATGGCATTAACTAGGTTTATTTTGAGAAATGCTGATTTAAATAGATAATAATTGTGAGGGCATTTAGTCTATAGAGTAGCACGAGTGAGTCCCAGAGATAATGGATCCTCCTTTTATTCTCCAAGCCTTATTTTTGTCATGGTTCTTTTTCATTGATGTGGATTATTAAGAGGTGGATCACTCTATATTTAATTTTTCATTGAGAATCAAAGTAGAAACAGTCAATGATTCATTCCAGTTATCGTTTTTAAATGATTTTAAAGACAAAACCACTAATGGTGCCAATTCTCAAAGACTTAAGAGATTGTCACTACTCACAATAAAAATGAAATAAGTTGGCAACATGAAAGAAATAGCAAGCCCACTGCCTTAGAATTGATTCCAGTTCATGGAGATGCTATAAAAGCAGAGTAGGTCGAATATGTTGCACAGAGTTGTTAGGTGGTAAATCAACTGAGTCTCCCACAGAGCATCTGCTGGGTTAGAATTGCTGACCTTTGCTTAGGAGCTCAGAACTTAACCAACTACACTCCATCGAGACTTCCCCAAATGGTCAAGTTAAAAGAAGTTCTTCCTCCACATTAAATCAGTGTTATCCCAGTCTCTTACATAAGTTACCATTTTCTTAACAATTAGTTATAATCCTACCACCGTAAACTTGTAGTTTTTACTTGTATTTCATTCTCCAAAAATCTATCACATAAATATATTAAGAATATAGTGTGAGCTGTTGCTTTTATTGAAATAAGTTGCTGTTGTCAGATGGTTTCAAGTTAATTTTTGAATAATCGTGATGCATGTAAACAAGTAGAAATGCTCCCACAGTCTTCTGTAGGCTATAATAATTGGGGGAATAGATCTCCAGATGTTTCTCCTGCCAGAGCCTCGGGGAGGCTTCAAACTGCCAATCTCTTGATTAGCAGTCCAGTGTTTAACTTTAATATAAGGATCTAGCAGTGATAAAAACTGGTTTGTGAACCTCTGTTGCATTAAGAACACTCAATATAATCTTATTGACCCCAGATCCATATTAGATGGATGCCCTAGAGGTTTAAAACTGACTGGTACTAGGCAGAATCCTCTTTCCTGTGTATCTTCACTGAATGGTAAACATATCCTACATAATTCTTCATAATTGGCTTATTGTGAATGGTGGCTTAAAAATATTTAAAGAAGGCTTCACCTCCTTCATAATCCTTAGTTATTGAAAGTATAAAACCCTAGCTAAAAATGGCTTGTACAGATTGCTAAGAGCTGATAAGTGCTTGCAGAAAAGCACAATTTTCCCCACAGATCTCTTAATGATTTAGTTTTCCCCAGTTTATCTAAAGAGCCTTGTTGGCTCTGTGGGTTAGCATTGTGCTACTAACATCAAGCCTGGTTGTTCAAACCCACCACCTAGTACTTGAGGAAAATACAAAACTGCTTCTGCCCATAAAGATTTAGACTGGAAACTCTTATGCTTAACCCTCTGTGCAACTAAGGATCCTTCAAGCACTATAGAGATAGCAATAACAGTCTTATTTATGAACTTAATGAGGGTAAGAGAGACAAAGCTTTGTTACAGGATTTGAAACACCTCAGAAGTTTAATAAATCATGCAACAATTGGTTTCCATGGAGTGGATTCCAAACATGGTAACCCCTAAATCATACTTAATTTTAATTATGATAAAATATTAAGATGCTAAATATAAGGTAGCCAAGGGAGAGTCCAATGGGGACTGGGACAGGAAGCAGAAAATCTGGATTTTAATTATAGCTAAAACAATAAATAGTGACTTAATCTTGGGAAAGCTGAATTTTAATTTTCTTTCTTGTAAAATGAGGGGCTCTGGTCTCAACTCTAAGTAGTGTGGATGACACTGGTAAGTATAGCAGGACAGATGACAGACATATTTTTTCAGAAAAATCAGTATAAAAGATCCACTCTCAATCTGTGACTTACAGTGTCTTCATAGTAATTTCTTACTCAGTTGAATTATAAGTCAAAATTTTGAATTGTTTAATTAAGTGTATTTCTTCATAAGGACAAAAACATTTCAGATATGCTTCATTTTGTCTTCACTAGTTACTTGGGGAAATCTTTTGTTCACCTAAACCTTCTCCTTCCCCCCATAAGTCACCTATGAGAAGACACAATACAGATGATTCTATGAACAATACTCTAAATTTGCAGACCATTATAAAAATAAACTGTGTCCAACAGGCTAACGTTGACAGAAGAAAAACACAGCAACAGCATTTCCTCCATCTTTTAGTTACTCAGAACTCTATTTCCTCGACACCTTCACATCTGAAAAACACAAAACAAAACAAAACAAAACAAAACACAAAAGCTACAAAAAACTAGGAACAACAATTCTTGACACCCTTTCCTATTATTCTGGTATTTCCTCTCTGCAATAAACAATTCATTGAATTTGTAATATGTAAGAATCAGTTTTACTGCAACAGTTAAGTTCCTAACTTTTCTGTAAACACCAGGATTTTGTTATAAAATCACAAGAAATTCCTATTAGAATTAAAATAAAATGATGGACTTGATGCTTAATTTCAAATTTTTCATGTTCTTCTTAAAGAGAAAGCATCATGCTCACAGAATAGCAGAAATAAAGTCTTTTTATCATTATAAAAGACACCTCTAAATTTTGAAGACTGAGATTCAAATGTGTAAAATGTCTAGTTCATAAAACCAGAATAATGGTGTAAAGAAATGAATATTCTATATAGGCAAGTGGTTCTCTAAAAAAACTAAGCTTTTCTTTTTAGAGGCATGAGAGGACAAAGTTAGGTGAAGGCCAAAGCGAACTTCCAATCGCTGAGAGACATTTCTTTATCACTCTTTTAAGACAGTTGACGTGGATGTATGTTACAGAGCGCCAGAATCAGTTTAAAAATTAGGTCTGAGAGCCAGGTGTTACAAGGTAAAGGCTCTGTGGCTGAGTTCTGAGTGTCAGCTATAGCTCTTCTTGTCTCAATTAAACACCTCACTAACTCTGTCGGCAGAGCCGGAACCACTCCATCAGCAGACAGTTCCTCTCATGAGTGACCTGAGCAAAGGGCCCCTGCATGTCCTCAAGAGGTGTGAGAGAGAGAGGTCTATGAAGGTGTGTGTGTGTGTGTGTGTGTGTGTGTGTGTGTGTGTGTATGTGTGTGTGTGTTCCCAATTGAGGAATGACGGCCAAGGATCTGCTAAGCTGGGTCAAGTGCACGCAGTACAGACACAAAATGCTCTCTTAGACAAGAACACACTGACAAGATGAAGGGAGGACATGGTGTGAGCATTTGCTATAGAGACCAACAAAATACATAACTGGATATTTTTGGCAGGAGAATAGTTAACCTTCTCAGAACTCTCAGCACTTAGCCAGTTGTTATCAGTTGTGACACTGATGGTAATTTTAGTGGAGTGAAATGATAAGTTAGGCAGACTAGCAATTCATTTCTTTTGGATCACTCTAAAGCCTTACATGGTTATAATTTTCTCTTCACATTTACCATGACCCAGGGCCAAATGGCACTCTCAGTCTCATTTTCTTCGGTATCAACCAGTCAAACTTTAACACTTTAATAGTGGAAAGAGAATGCTTCTTAGGATTTACAGATTATGAAGTTTCAGCTGCTGAATATCGAATAAGTAGATAAAAGTATCTGAATATTGCAGTTGTCCATAAAGCACAGAAATTATTTAGAGCACTTTTAATGTTGCTTTGCTCATGAAAAATAGTTTTCATTAGGATTATCATCCAATGTATATAAGTCATATTCCAGTAGCATATTTAATGATACAATAAATGGAAGAAAATAAAGGCATTGTTATTATGGTTCTGGCTCATAAGTGCATAGGTTTATTCCAAACAAAGCATGTTTACATGTCTCTGAGATCAATGGGTAGCTGCAGAAGAACTCTTTATATCATCCATTTGTCTGAATGCCTTAAACTAACAGAAGGCCCAGTGAAAACAGTGACTTTCAATAGGTTGGCTGAGAATTTTCTGGCAACAGATTTTTGGAATTCCTAAGAGATAATCTTGATAGATTTTCTCAAAAGATGGAAAATGATTAAGGGGGAATTTTTTGGAAGAAATTGTTATTGCTTTTAAGAATAAAATATGTGAGAATGATGATGGCAACAAATGTGCAAATGTAGTCTGCATACAATTGACATATGTATTGATCATGATAGAAGTAGTATGAGCTCCCAATAAAATGATTTATATAAAAAAGCTTATAGTGAGGCACAAGTAAAAATATTTTGGAAATGATGGCAACATTATGTACAAATATGCTTGATTTAATTGATGTATGAAATATTATAAGAGTTGTAAGAGCTCCCAGTGAAATGACTTTAAAAAAAAGAAAATGCAAAAAAAAATCTGTATTGATGATAAAAAGGACAGGAAAGTTGCACCAAAGATGTCCCCCCATTATAGCAATGCACTTGCTCACTGAGAGTAACGAATGCTGTCCGACAAGAGTTTCATTGGTACACCTTATCCTGTCCAAAGTGCAGCCATGATTTTGACCCTTCAGACTTATTTTTGTCCCACAAACCAAAAGAACCTTTTAAAGGAATATTATTTGAGTCCATTTAGATGGCTCAAACTGTCATTTTATGTGGAGTACATTGAAGGGTGCAGAATTCTTCAGGAAAAAAATAGAAACATCATCTTCACAAATATATAGACCTACCTGGAGGCTACATCAAGAAACAGTAGCCTTGATTTTTGGTAATTTTTCTTAATAACAGATTATATGATGTTGTAGCAATACTTCTTATTGCTTTTTAATCATTTTCATTAAAAATATTTCTGTCTCCCATTAAAGATCCCGAGGAGTTTTGTGAGTTGAATGTTGGACTGCTAACTACAGAGTCAGTAGTTCTAACAAAGCAGGCCATATATGAGGAAAAGATGAGGGTGTAGGCTGTATATTCCTGTAAGGATTTAGTCTTCAACCAAAAGGAGCATAAAGTTACTAGGCATGGGAAGAACTGTAATCTTCTTATTGGCAGTGAGGTAGGCTTTAATATATACATGGGTGTGTATCCAAATAGATCATAAGTTCTGGGAGAGTAGGTAAAGAATGGTATATCTTTCATTACCAGCTCTAGTAATATACAGATGTTCAAATATGTTAATGAAAAACAGAATGAAATATTACAGATCACTTTTTAATTCATATGAATAGTCACTGGGTTAAACTTTATGTCATTTGTTATACAAGCCTTATTTCATTACTTCTAATACCTAGAAACTATTATTATTTATAAATTTGGTAAAGAAGAAATGGAGACACAGAAGAATAAGTAATAACCTAAGTTTCATAGGTAGTGAGAATTCCACATAGTAATCGAACCCAGGCTTTCATAACTTTCAATTAAATTGATACTTGAAAATTCCTTTAATGAAACATGTTTTATTAATAAAAATTGAAAGTTTAAGTAATTTTACATTTTTGGTAATAGTCCAAAGTCTTTCAAACAGAACCATAGGATCCTAAATGATTTGAAATCAGGAGAAGTGTAGGGTCTTTTTGTATTTTTTCAACTCATATGCTAAGCAAATAATCCAAAGGACAGATGAAATTAAGGACATAGAGTAGGATTGGACCAAGACTCATTAACAACTTGAAGTACATAAGTGACATGACCTTGCTTTCAGAAAGCGAAGAGGACTTGAAACACTTGCTGAGGGCTCTCAAAGAATACAGCCTCAGTATAAATTACACATACAACAAAAACAAAAATCCTCACAAGGAATCCAATACACAGCATCACAATAAATGGAAAAGAAATTGTGAAGTTGGCAGGAATTCCATTTTACTTGGATCCACAATCCACATTCATAGCGGTCTAGAAATCAAATGCCATATTGCATTGTGCAAGTCTGCTGCAAAAATGACCTTTTAAAAGTATGAAAGAGCAAACTGTTATTTTGAGGACGAACGCACCCCTGATCCTTGCTATGGTTTTTTCAAATTCCTTAAATGCATGTAAAAACTGGAAAATAAGTAAGGCACCACCTAAATGTACATGAATTATGGCACTGGTGAAAACCATCGAATATACAATGAACTGTCTTGGAAGAGGTACAGTCAGAGGGCTCCTTGGAAGGGAAGATTGTGAGACTTTGCCTCATTAACTTTGGACATGTGATCGGAACAGATCAGTTTCTGGAAAAGGACATCCCGCTTGGTCGAGGGTCAGAGAAAAAGAGAAAGACCCTTTAGGAGGTAGCCTGCTACAGTGGCTGCAGCGCTAGGCTCAGCAACGATGATGGCTCAGGACTCAGCGCTGTTGAGTTCTGTAGGGAAGAGGGTTGTTATGAACTGATACTGTCTTAAAAGCTTCTGACAAAGACCTTTTATGAAACTATGAAGGCCATATGAAATTTGCATTAGTTGCTCAGGGAAATGTAGTGATTTAAATATTGTATAACCACAAGAAAGCACTGCTGTTGAGTTGAAGTTGAGGTTATTGTTATATGTAGAACAAGTTTGGGCAGGAACGAACACCTCCTCACTCTGGGAGGACGAGACTGCGTCAGAGCTGGCTCATGTTATGTAACGCAAGAGGTCTGGAACGCTTTCTTCTGGCGAGACTGAAAAATGAGTCATCTAAGAAAAAAAAACCAGCCACTAAATTTTATTAACGGAAAATGTGTCATTCTGGTTTTAATGGAAGAATTGAAAGGGAGAAATGAAAGCTTCAGACTTGAGTTCTTGTCTGATGGAAGTTTCCAGCGTTTGACTGGGTTCTCAGACAGACACAGCAAGATGCAGTCAAGAGGCACTATCTGTCTTTGGCTTCTCCGTGAACACTACTGTGAAACAAGTATTCAAGTGCAGCTGGTTTATTTGAGAACCAACTGCAGGGGAATGGTCAAGTGAATCAAGGAAAGAAAAAGACTCACTAGATAGTGTTAGCAAGTAAGTTATTGCTTTGGATAGCTGACTTGCAGTTCCTTGAGAAATCTGGGAAACCATACAAGATGTACTTTATAATTCTATCCCTTGAGGGTCGAGGAAGTTGATATATTTTTATTACCAAAGTCTCATTGTCACTGGATGATATCTGTTTCTAAGCTTATTAACTGCTCTGCACTTTCTGTATAGCTTATGCATGGTCCACACTGCTTTGAAGTGAGTTCTGCAGGTGGGATACTAAGCACCAGCAATAGCAATGTAGGCAAAAAACAGTAATCTTGAACCATTATCCATTTATCACTTAGAATACTTTTTCCAGAAGCAAGGTCTGATCTTGGTTTTCATCCTCACAGCCCTTATTTGAATAAAGGAGATAGATACTCTCATTTTATTTTACAGAGGAGAAAACTCAGAAAGGCACAGAAAGATTAAATATCTTCCAGATCATGAAAATAGCAGAGCTGGATCAATAAGTAGGGTGTTTTGCTCAAAAGTCCATTGGTCTTTCCATTCTATTGTTTCAGAGAGAAATATATGTTTATATTCTAGATGTCACTGAATTACAAGTCCTTCTTGCAAGGAGTATTTAGTAAGATGTGGAAACTCTCAGCCAAAGAAAGACGACTGGCTGTTGCTGTTATTGTTTTAATCGAACTGCTTCACTGAGTGGGGAGTGGAAGCACTTCACTGGATGTTGTGATAATCCAGTCAAGGCTTGCAGCTCTGTCCTGTTTCCTTCCTCAGACTCAGAAGAAGGAAGGAAAAGATCTGGGAGAGGATCCCAGTTAATTGAGAGATTAAGGAGTAGGGGTTTGTGGTACCCAATGTGTACTAAAAAGGGAATGGAGGAAAGCACCAAGAAGAGTCCTAAAGCAGGTAGTATCAATAGGGAAAAATTATTTTCATTTTTATTCCTTTCCTTCTATGATAACTATACTTATATCAGATAGCTAATTCATGGACAATAAAACTCTTGGAATTATTTAACCTGCTGTCTAGAACAGCTTTTTCTGATATCACACTATTACACCTATTTTCACACTCAATACAACTTCGTTTACTCATTCCTTATGTGGAACAAATATAAATGTCATTCTGAATTGTGAATGACTTTGCCTTTTCAAATAGCATATGCCATATGCTTTGTTAAGATTTTGAAGTCTCATAACAATGTGTAGAGATATCTAGATCATTTATAATAGGAATAATGTATGGAAGGTTATTAATGTATTTTTTCTAGTATTTTGTTAATAGAAACCATTCAACTTGTCTACCTGCGATATGTGATATTAATGTATTAAACTTTTGTCATGCAAATAAAAAATGAAACAGCACATCTTTATAAGTATTTTATAAATTGATTTATTTCTGCATTTGGCCACCAAAGGGCTTAGGATCAGACAGTCCAGGAGAGGGGGAGAAGGAGGCTACACTTGAGGACTTCCAAATGAAAATGTCCACCTCTTTCTCATCCTGGGGTATAAGGAAAGGAAGAGGAAAATATATTTGGTTATCATTCCAGATTTTTATCTGTTTGTACTTGATCTAGAAGGCTGCAATTTAAAATGGGTATAATTAATAAATGAGGAAGCTTTTTTCTCACAGTCATCTAACAACTGCTCGGTGTTCTGTATTGACCTAGTTTTGTTATATTAAAATAAATTTGATAGTGTTTAGCACAATCAGGTACTCAGGAGCTGAAGTTTTGTTTTTCCAAATTGTTTATATTTTCCTTTGCTAGAGACCAGACTGCCATTCAAGGGAGTTAAGTGCAGTGGGAGTCAGAGAGCCATGTAGAGAGGGCTGAGTGGGAACCAAGACAAACCACTAATGAGGCTCTAGCAGAAGTGTTGATGAGCTCAAGTGAGGCAGAAGCCATCATTAGAAACATCAATTGAGTTAAGATTGAAAAATCCAAATTTAAAAGTTCATGGGAAGAAGGGAGCAGTATTTCAGAGTATAGACTGATCAGGGAACCAACCAAGAAATGCAGGATGCAAAGATAAGACAAGAAGCCCAGAGTTCCATACCATCATTGGTAAAGCGGGCCACATTCCTTCACTCATGTACTTGCTTATTCTCTATGAGACTGAGCAGAGGGAAGATGACACAGCTAAGAGAAGGGATTTTCTTTCTTTTTTTAAAGTTCTAAAGAGCACACTTTTTCTCCCCTAAAACCTGGGAAGACTACACATCATCTAAAAAGGCTGATCAGCAGAGGAGAGTGTATGGGATATCAAAAGTATGACTATTCTTATCAAGATGTAGCACAGCTATTATTATTTTCTTTTTTCTCAGCTATGATTATTTTCTCTGTACCTCCACAATGCAGTGTGACTTAAAACTTGCCGCTCTGTGATGCAGTGAATCATTTAATATTGCTCTTCAGGTCATAATCTTTGTAACTCTCACCAAATGACTTTCTCCCGGTGGGTCTGGTAATGGAAGGTGAGGGAACATACTATTGGAATGGGATGATTCTGTTGTTAGTGGTTATTACCAAGATAATGGTGGCCCTTGCTATTTTTTTTCATTATCAAGTTTTGTACCCCTTAAAGAGGGGGATCTCAAGTTGGTCTTCCAAACTGAGCTCTTTGTGTCTCTGAAGATATTTCAAAGACCTCTTTGTCCATCTTGCTTGGTATTGTTCAATTGCTCAGCTCCTTTCCTCACTGGGACACAGCTCTGACTTCCTCTAAAATCTTCTGGATTTAATAACAAATTCAAACTTCCTCAGACTGGAATTTGACAGGTTCTTAGACTCGGTCCTTTGGGAACTGAGAACCATGTACAATTTCTGCCTTTGTGCTTTTGCATTGGTCCTTGTTTCTGCGAAGTCCTTATTTTCTATTTGTATGAGCCCTCAGTCACTGCAAATTCAAGCTTTGAGCAACTCTTATCTTTTTCTTATTTGTTCCAATGAAACTTGTTTTATTGCCTCTCCTCTGCACTGTTTGTATGGCCACTATCGGAGTGTAAGTCTTTCTTCTTCCATTAGACTGTACCCTGACAATGCTTTGCCTAGGACAGGTGCTTCAATTATGCTAATTTTCTTGGAATGGTTAAATGGAGACAATGTGTCTTTTCGGCCATATCACCTAATTAGAAAAGTTAAGCAACTTTGTATTATTTATCTGTATTAACCCTGAGTGAAAATTCACAGGTACGAAATAAATTTAAAATGAGTCTTGTACTTTATAGCACATCTATAAATGCTATTGCTGACTAGCTAAAATGGGATGTGTGAACAGTCATTGTAAACTAAAATAGTTGGAACCCATCCAAGGTCTATAAATACCTAAAGAGTATTCTTGAAGGCTAATAGATGGTTTTAATAAAACAAACTAAAAAAATTGAACAAACTGTTCATTTAAATTATATAAACACAAAGTTGAAAAAATTAGCAATCAGTATCCTCTCTGTGGTTTTCTACCCACTGGTTTTTAGCAGATTCTTTCTTTTCAAGATCAATTGTGTCAAAAGACACATAGAATGCATGTGACAGAAGCAAGTTTTAATATTTTAATCCTAGGTATTTTTTACAGTAAGATATTTTCTTTCTCTAAATTCTGATGATTATATTTTTAACATACTACATGTCCAACAAGTTCTGAATGAAGGAGCAACTTTTGATTTCACCCATTAAAATGGTCTGACTTTTTATTCTTCTAGAATGCATTTGAATTGTTGACATTTTCATTGATTTTTGTCTTTACAGCCTGGATTCCAAGTATACTAGGAATTTTGGATCAAATAGTGTTTTCTTTCATTTAAATTCTATTATTTTTAGGTGAGGGAAATTAGATTGGCAACCAAAATGGGCATATTGGGTCTTCCTATAAACTGTCACATACATATGCACACACATACATGCTAATCATCAAGCTGAATAAATATCCCCTATATACTTGGGATTTTGGAGGTAAACTTAGAATTCATGTGAATTAGGAAAGCTTTAGTCTAGAGAACCTATTTTAGCAGAGGGGGAAAAACATCTTTCCTTTCTATAGGTTTTCTTATCTTCTGTTTTCCCTCCTTCCAAAAACTTAAAAACATAAACTCAGTTAAACAAATGTAATTGGAAAATTTAGAAGAGAACACATAAAAGGAAATTTCTGTATTTCAAATGGAATTAATTCTTGGCATTAGGAACACCACAGAGGGAACTGGTTTTAATAATGTCTCCAGATGAGGCAACTCAGGAATAGTATTACATATTAGAAGAATAAACAACAAGAAAATAGCCTGTTCTGAGGGTGAAAAATGTGTGCGTGTAAGGGGTTTTAAACTGGGAAGCTGGGTTATTATGATGTGCATTTAACAAGGCCCAGCAGGCATTTCCTTTGCCCTTCGTGCTTGAGTGGAAGAAGAGACAGGGAGACGCGCCCCTCCCAAGCCCTTCACTCTGGGACAGCTTGATTGACAGTCCCTCAAGTCTCCTTTCCCTCCATTTGGTTGAAGTACACAAGGTAACTGGGTTTTTGGGGATACATGAGTGGATATGTTTATTTGGTAGAATTGATGAGCCTTGACCCCATCAAAAACTATATTGGAATGATATAAAACACACTCGTTTTCAAATCCAGTAATTTTATAGCCAATTAAAGGACCCTTTAGAGAAATCATTATGCATTTTATCAAGCTTAAAAATTCAGTGTGTTAGTATGTTCTTTTTGATGCTTTTTAAAAGAGTTTTTGTCTTAAGAGAATGGCCCACTAGCAAAGCTAATATTATAGTCTGATATTCGATAGTGTTTTTATTACATGATTAGTTTAGATAGCTCTCCTTTTTCCCTAGTGTAGCTTTTTGATAATTAGTTGCTTGATTTCTGAAATTTAGATTCTTTTTCACTCTTTAAATCTAGCTAAGAGGAAATTTAAGTCAAAATGATAAATATCATATTTCATACACACTAATTAAATTGCCTTTAAAAATGACTTGCATGTGTTTCTGTTTAACATGTTTCATTGAAACTGTTGCAATGGTATGTAATTTTAATGTAGAATAGTCCTCATTGCAGGGAATTGAGCCTGCTGCTGGATCTTTAAATTTTCAGTGTCTGTTGTCATAGCAACCAGAATTGACTCTGGTACCCACTGTGTTCAACATAAATTAATTTCAAGACATAGCATTCGAAACAATTTAGTCAATTATAAGTACGTATCTGGCTTGGCCTCAGATTTCAATGCGATTTTATATATTAAATATCATTAAAATTTTTCCCTTTTGTGCTAATTAGACTTATTTGCACTTAGTAGCCTTGTATATGACTTAGTGCTTTGTGTGTGACTTAAGGAAAATGTTGGAAAATAAGCTTCTAGTTTCTAGTTCTTCCTTAAAAAAAAAAATAACCCAAACCAAGAAACACGCGGTGGTTACTGTTTATTCTTTTTGAATAGCCTGACATCACCTGACTCTATAGGCTTGATGTCACCTGAATACACCCTCATGGTGCATGCTTTAGTCACAGATCCCTCAGGCCGTGTACTGTGATCATCTTTGAGGGGCATTAAACTGGCTATCTTTGCCAATGTTTTATACTTAAACGATCTCTATTGCCTTATGGAGACATGGACAGTTTCATTAAAAAATTCTAACCAGATTGATCAGATTTTTACAGATGTAATATTTTGGGCTTTTGGTTTTTCTGTTAAAGAGAAATTAAGAAATTAAAGAGGAAGTACCACAGTTCTTCTGATGAGGTTCAAAGATGTATGGTGTTCTCTTTTGGGCCTAGGCAACTATTGCAGCTGTCTCTACTGCATTCTCTCAGTGAATAATTAATTTTTTCATACTCTATTGCCATAAAATCACATACCTACCAGCAGATGATTTATTGCAGATTTCTCATTCTGAAAAAGGTAGGTGCCAAGAGAAGAGAACAGTGGTCATTCTTTTTTTGTGTGTGGCATCACTGCCCTTTGGTGGTGGGAGTAGGAGGCCTAGCCTTGCCGCTGGATTTGAACCTCTGACCCAGTGGGCTGCAGTCCCACACACAACCACGATGCCACCAGGGCTCAGCCTCTAGTGGTCATTCTTTACAATGTTGTTAGGCGAGATGAAGTCAGTTCCAGCTCGTAGCGACCTCATGTGCATCAGCACAAAACAGTCTAGACCGCTCTCATAGCCACTGCTATGACAGAGCCCAGGATCGCACCCGCCATGATCATCCCTGTGAGGTTCTTAGTCTTCCCTGACCCAAGTGGGATGTTCTATTCTAGGAACTGACTTTCTTGATGGCATATTCTAAGCAGGATTCTGGTGGCACTTCTTGTAAGATTTTTGTTTTTGCTGTTGCTCTTCCATAATAGATTTACTACTCTTCATCTGTACCACAATCCAAAGGCATCTATCATTCTTCTGACCTTTCACAATATGATAAGAGTTGTTTTGTTATAGGAAAAGTAGATATTTTCTAATCTCATTTTTCCAATAAAATAAGGCACCTCATTTCACCTTACCCTCTTTCTAGTGCTTTCAACATTATCATCTCACTCA
This sequence comes from Nesogale talazaci, assembly GCA_004026705.1. Classification (NCBI taxonomy): domain Eukaryota; kingdom Metazoa; phylum Chordata; class Mammalia; order Afrosoricida; family Tenrecidae; genus Nesogale; species Nesogale talazaci. The sequence goes on along the minus strand of PVJH01004894.1, from coordinate 62,391 downwards.
TCTAATCATGCGAAATATTATAACAGCACTATTTCAAATAAAATACCCGTTTTAAAATTTTATCTATTCTTTTCAGAGAAAAATATTGTCAAAATTGCTTTATCCATTTCCAGCTATCTAATACTGATTCAAGCTAAGTGAAGGCCAGTCTCTCATCTTCAGACTTAAAAATGAAGAACTAGCTTGTAGGGTTGAAGGAGCACTGCTTTTACATTTCTTCTGAAATGAAAAACATTACATTGAATATTTAGAACTCAAATATACACATAAAACTCAGCTGCCACATAAAGCAAAGATTTATATGTGTGAGCTGCTGTCTACCATTCTATATTGGCATAAAGTAGAACAAATCATTTAAAGAAAGATAGAAATCACATGTAGCTCTTGTGTGACTCATCCCTGCCCACCAGTCAGTGTCGTCAAGAAACCAGGACAAACAACACATCTAAAGATCACTGCTCCTAAGGGCATTTGTTCTGTGATACATTCCTGCTTTCTTTTTTGTTTTTAATCAAAATGTGCAAGTCTAAAACCTTACCTTGTTTAAATTAAGTCCCTTGAACACCTGTTTCTAAATGAGTGTGCCATCAGTCATTCTGCTAAATCTGTTTTTTAAACTGCCATAAATAAATTTATCAAAAAACACAAATGAGAGCACATTTTAAAAGGAGAGTGAGAATTGCTTAAATAATAGCATACTTAGGAATTAAGAGCAATCATTATGTAGTGCCATAAACTGACTCATATCTCAGAACTTGAAGTGATTGGACTCTTATAAATATCCAATGGAGGTAATAGGTAATGTTGAAAAAAAGAATCTAATAGAAAATGTCTGGTTTGAGACGTTATGTTCTCCCAAATAGTTATCACCCCCATCCTGTGAAGATGAAGTAAGGTATGGGGATACACGCAGTGAGTTCGAAGGAAGAGCAATGGCTTTTGTAAAGTGATCTCATGAAACTCATCACCCGTGCTGCACGTCTCTCCTACTCAACCAGCCAACACTGCTGACCTCTGGCAGGAGGGCGAGCAACTTCAGGAATCATATGATTGTCACTGCTATTCTGACACTGATTTACACCGCGTCCACATTCCAGAGTTACAGCAAAGTTTAATAATGTCTTAGGTTCTCTAGAGATATTGAATAGTTAAAGTCCCTGAGGGGTGCTGGCTGGCTTGGCAGCTAACTAAAACATTGAAAATTTAAGTCTATCCCCAGCACCTTGGGATAAAAAAGACCTCGTAGATCCGCCCCCCCCACCCCGAAAAAAAATCATCCATTGAGAAACCCATGGCGACACAAAACGTTTTACTCTGACACATGTGGCAACACCTTGAGTCTGAATTGACTCAATGGTAATAGAGTTATAGACACGGAGGCTTCAACAGGTTCTTGGAAAAATGGAATTAGAATAGAATGGAATTTCTCCATGAGTTTTTGGGAGTCCTCTTATACATCTCTGTGTGTATACAATGAGTTTGTGAGGGAGAGAGAAATATACGAAAAGAGATATTTTCTCTTTTGAGAGTTGATGTAACTGATTTTTTTTTCACTGCTCTCTAGTGGGAGTGGGAGCCCCAGCCTTGCTCCCGGAGAGCTGCTGCTGGATTAAACCGTGAAGCCAGTGGACTGCAATCCCACACTCAACCACTACGCCACTGAGAGCCAATGTAACTGATCTTTGGGGTGCTGAAAAGTCCCAAATCCATGTCATGTGATAGGGAGATAACTTGCATCCCAAGGTGCAAAGAAGAGTGCAGAAAGAAAATTCTGAGAAAAACTTTTATCAATACTGTGGAGAAAAAAACACACACTTAGAGAAGCCCCATTTTCATTGGAAGGCAGCTGCATATATTTTATATTAGGTTATATTATAGAATAGCAACTGGACTAATGTTTGAGCAACCTGATCATCATGACTTAGCCAAATTGTGATATGATACTAACTATAACAAATGATATTAGTGTGCAAAGTAGGAAGCCTTTTTATTTGCAGTCAGTTTCAGCCGTCCATGTGGCTTGGGAAGAGCGCAAAATATGCTGGAGCAGAAATTCAAAGGCAAAGAAGACAGAATATAGAGTCATTTCTACCTTGACAAATATTATAAAGAAACACAACGACAAGACAGTTGTCGTAGAGCAGGATTTTCCAATTTTATTTACCCCCCCTTTCTCCTAATAGCTTAGGCATTAAGGTGTAGGATGCTGCCTGTGGTAGTTATGTAATCTGTTATCAACGGTTATAAACGGGTGGCGTTTAGCCTGTCAGTCAGGGTGCAGCTTGATGACCTCATTTAGAGGCACTAAGGAGATAAATAGTTCTCTGGAGGTGGGATCTACACTCCCTCCCTTCAAGACATTGCAGCTGACAAGACACAAGGACCAACAGTAATACCCTCAGCTGGAGAAGCCGTGTGGAGACCCTGCCAGTGCTGAGATGACTCCACTGTCACTGGATCCACATGACATTTAACCCATTGGGTTGTGATCTTCTAAATTCACATCATTATTTAATCCTTCCTCCTCCACCATCGCAATCTTAATTCTACCTCACAAATCCTGCTTGACTAGAGTGTGTACATTGGTACAGATAAGAGCTTTGACACGCAGAATTCAGAATAGACCCCTTAGAAACAGTAATGGGAGTAAGGAATCCATGAGGGTATGGTAAGGGAAGGTGGGGGAGGGAGAACTATAGCAATGATAGCAGTTTAACCCCCTCAAGGAGGATGGATATTAGAACTATATGTGAAGGAATATATATACAAATACATATACATATGTATTCATGAAGGTGGTAGGGTGGGGGAGAAATAAGAAAGAAAGGGTTTTTAAATTGATGATGGAAACATCTGTACAAGTTTGCTTGATATGATTGATTTACGGATTGTTGCAATATATGAAAGTGGAGCCAATAAAGTGATTAAAATAAATAATGAAAAAGAAAAACTCATTTCTAAAGAATTGAGGATTGTGGGACTAATACTTTGTTAGTGCAGTCAGTTTTACATTAGAATGAAAGAAAAACAGATTAAAATTTTTTTCTTTTTTAAAATTTTATTGGGGGCTCTTACAGCTACTACAACATTCAGTACATCATTTGTATCAAGCACATTTGCACACATATTTCCACATACATTTCCCAATATTTTCCACTTGAGCCCTTGATACAAGCTCCTTTAAAAAAACCCTCCCCTTTCCCGTCCTCCCCCTTTTTAAAAAAAATTAATCATTTTATTGGGGGGCCCCTACAACTCCCATCACAATCTCTAACAACATCAGTTGTATTCAGGCCACTTTTACACACCCATTGCCATCATCACTCTCAAAACATTCTCCCTCCCTCCAGGCCCCCATTATCTGCTCCCTATATTACCCTTCCTCCCCTCCTTCCCCTTGAACCCTTAGTAATTTACAAATTATTTTTTCATCCTGTACACTGTACAATGTGTCCCAATACTCACTTCCCTGTTGTCCGTGCCCCAGAGAGGAGGCTACGTGTAGATCACTGAAGTTGGCTCTCCCTCTCCATTCCTCCATCCCTCCACCCTCCTGGTATTACCACTCCCATCACTAGTCTTGATGGATCATCTATCCTAAGTTTTTTCAACAGTAGGAACCAAAACCATTGTATGCAAAGAACACTTGTACATCTGTTGCCATCATCATTCTCATAACACTTTCCATTACTTAAGCCCCTGGTATCAATCCCTCATATTTCCTCTCCCTCGCTGCTCTCCCCTCCCTATTAAATTCTTGATAATTTATAAATTATTATTATTTTGTCATATCACACACTATCTGATGTCTCCCCTTACCCACTTCCCCATTGCCTGAACCCCAGTGAGGAGGTTATATGTAGATCCTTGTAATTGGTTTCCCCTTCCTCCCCCACCTTCCCTTCACCCTATTGGTATTGCCACTCTGACCACTGGTCCTAAAGGGATCATCTGTCCTGGATTCCCCTTGTTTCTGGTTTCTATCTGTACCACTGTATATCCTTCGGTCTAGCCAGATTTGTAAGGTAGAATTGGGATCATGATAGTTGGGTGGGGGCAGGGAGGAACATTTAAGAAATAGATGAAAGTTGCATATTTCACTGTTGCTACACTATACCCTTACTGGCTCATCTGACCCTTCTGTAAGGGAATGTGGTTTCACCTACAGATTGACTTTGGTTTACCCATCTGTACTCCCTTTCATTTACAATGATATAATTTTTAGTTATATGATGCCTCATACCTGATCAACTTCTTCCATGTGGGCTTTGCTGCTTCTGAGTTAGATGGCCATTTGTTTACCTTCAAGCCTTTAAGACCCCAGATGCTATATCTTTTGATAGCCGGGCACCATCAGCTTTCTTCACCACCTTTACTTATGCACATATTTGTCTTCAGTGGCCTGCACTTGTTTCTTATTATTTTCCAATTATAGTGATTTCAAAAATGCTTTATTTCAAATTTTTGTTTTTATCAGCAGACAAGTCAATTTCTGATGAGTTACTTCATCCTTATTAAAAAATCAGAGTCAAAACAAAGTGCAAAGAGACCAAGGAGAAAGGGCAAGGTATGTAATCACATATATAGCAGAAACTGGCAGTCCTATCTCTCCCTTACAATTGTGTTTTTTCCAGTCCAGTTCAAAATCATAAGTCTGATATTAACCCATATGCCCGATATCAGTCTATAAAGTCTCCTTCCGACTCATGAAGTCACAGGCCAGTGGGGGCAGAGTGCCGGTGCCGACAGGGGTCTCCCATGGCTCCTTGCTTCCAGGGCTCAGGGTCCATCAACAGCATTCCGTGGTGGCAGAAGCAATTCATCGCTGGCAGGGCTCCTCTCAAGGCCACTCCAGCTTCAGAGGTCTGGTTCCATCAGGGCAAGGCCGTATGGCTTCTCCTTGTCGTTTCCATGTGGTCATCTTGTCTTGTCCACAATTCCTTGTCTCTCTGTTTGTAATTTCTTGTCTCACACAATTGCTCTTATGCTCAAGCCTACTGTTGAATCCACTACTTCAATCCATCTTGCCAAGGTCCTTTCTCTTTTGCACTTTGATATATACCAAATATTATCAGATGTAGTTTCTCAATGAGATTGGATACTTCCATAGCTTCCTTATGAGTGATCAATTTTTAATCCTAAGTTACTACAAATACACACCCATATGTGTAGTAGAAAGAATCTTTCAATCCATGGAAATATTATGACAATAAAAATTACTTTGAAGCTACATTTTGATCAGATTAATTAACATTGCATGTTGCCCAAGATTTTTTTTTGGGGGGGGGTAGTATGGTTCATTAACAATTTTTCAGACAAAGTCATAAGGTAGGATGATAGTTTATCTGTTATGGGTTTGTTTTCTTGCTAAGGAGACTTTTGAAAGGATTTGAATTAAAAAGAAAGCTTCCTATCAATTCTAGAATGAAAATCATGTGCTTCCTAGAAAATTTTCTTGTTATTTTTGTATATGAATGTGGGTAACTCAAAAGGCAGTCGCCAAACACTGACAGTAGAAGAATTATCTGCATATGTATTGCAGGCAAATCTGTGCTGTAGCATTGTTAGGTAGTCCTCCCTAACTTTCTTATTTCAGGGCTTTTGGCTCAATTCTAAATAAACAGTGTACATCCACGTGGGAGCAATGAGGAAGAACTGTAGCATCTGCTATGGCTTTTAAAATAACTTCCTGCTTATATAACTGAGATTTCACCAAAGATCAAGGAGATTTTTCAATTCTAAGACCAGACCAAAGATTGGTAATAGTTCCTTTGGAAGCTGTTAAATTATGTAGCACTGCTATTTTAAAAGAGAAACATACCTACTTAAGCAACAGATGTTAAAAGACCATGGCCCTAGAGTCATAACTCTAGGTTACTGAGATCTGAATTGGTGTTCATAACTTCACTTACAATCATTAAGAGCCTTTCACTTTTAATCACTTCTTTATTGACCTCATACCACAAAATTTCTTCTGGTCTGTACAAAATGTTAATTTGAGAGGACTGGGCAGGTCTACATTCACAAACATGCTAGTCTGCTTTTCTCAACACAGAATGTTGTCTTGTAGATGACAATGCTATTCATGACGCGGGATTCTGAGATAAAAATCACATTCTTGTTTCAGCAGCTAAATCCTCTGGTATTTTTGAAATGCAGTATTGTAGAACTCTCTTTAGCACCTGAGCTCTGGGGAGCTGTGGGACATGTTGAAATCAGGGCTTATTTTGCACTCATCTAAAAAATTATTCATCTGGGTGCTCTTTAAACTTCATTTGGGAACATTTTTCTACAATAAGAATTGTGTTTATGACTAAAAAACCCTTTAGATGAATTCTGACTTTTGACATTACATTTCAGCCTCCTCCCTAAATTTAGGTTTTTAATAAATAAAGATTTAATAAATAAAGGTTTTCTAAAGATGGGGTTATAAATTCAATGTATAATGATATATTTTATTCTTAGGTATTTATGTAATTTTTTTCAGTGGAATGGATGGAATTAAAAAGTGAACTGTTAAGCTATCTTTATATATTACCCCTATTTCTGTGTGGTTCTCAACACATCTCTATTTTAATTTAGGTATTTATGTAATTTTTTTCAGTGGAATGGATGGAATTAAAAAGTGAACTGTTAAGCTATCTTTATATATTACCCCTATTTCTGTGTGGTTCTCAACACATCTCTATTTTAATTCACATTTCAACTTGCAGTTCTCAGGAAACTACAATGAATTACTGAAAGGGGTGTAGATAATATAATTTTAAAAGAAAGATTATATGGGGCTACCTGTACATGCTATTAAAGAGAAATCAAATATCACTATTCCAATATCTATTTGGGAAGTGTTTGCAAATGCATCAGTATTTGAGAAAACAGCAAGGTGGGGAAAAAGTGGAATAAAAGATATATTTGTCCCAAAGCCTTCTGTTAGATATATGCTATTCTTCAAGAAACTTTCCCTCATGTCAATTTTCAAAACTATTAAACTTTGCTCTCAGAGGTTGTCAGAGGGTATAGGGCTACATTCCAAAATAAAAACTGAATAAATAAATTTAAATGAAAGAACAAGAGGGGAAGTGAATATATTGAAGACTGTAGGGATGTCCAGCAAATATTTATGTTCTGTCATTCTGTTATCTGGATATTAACAGTTGATTTAGCTGGTGTAGCTGTTTTTAATAACTTCTGTCTCTTTTGAGTTCGAAGAAAATAATTTGTGTATCCTAATCGGCCTTCTTTGCCTTATTTCATTGAATTATGCAAATTTTAGTGATTCTTTTACCCTATGTAATCAAATCATGGTGTTAATAAGAAGAGGCTGCATAATCTTAAACCACAGTCTACTATACTGTGATATAAGAAACACTATTGCTTTTTAAAAATCAAATGAAATGTAATAAATTTTTTCATGGGAAAGAAAAGAAATATTTCAGGTTCAGAAATACTTTAGAAAAGAATTAAACAATGTCAAAGACAATGGTGTAAGAAATTAAGAATTAGTTGGATCAATGACTTCCTGGAGAATTTTAGAAAACTTTTTTAACCTTCTTAATATAAGCACCTTAATTTACTGAGTTGAATTCTGACTCACTGTGGCTTTATAGTACAGAGAAGAACTGCCCAATAGGGTTTCAAAGGTTGGCGTAATGGCAGAGGTCGGCTGTCACATTATTCTCCCTTGGAGCGGTTGGTAGGGTTGAACTGCCAATTTTTAAGTTAGCAGTCAAACATGAAATCACTGTGCCACAATGTCTCATTAGTTAAACACGTAGATATTAAAATGTCCTAATAATATTTATCTTGTTGATTATTTATTAGATCCTAAAGGTGTGAACCTGGAATTCTAGTGGTGCAGCAGAGAAGCACACATTTGCTAACCAAAAGGTTGGTGGTTTGAACCCATAAACTGCTTGGCTGGGAGTAATCTAGTAACATACTTCTATAAGGATGAGAATATAAAGCAGCTTACAGGGTGGTTCTGCTCTGGAATCTCAATGAGTTGAAATTGACCCAACACCACCTAACAATATACCACCAATGTCTAGCTAGAATTTTAGTGGAGGGATACAAGCACAATTAAATTTGAATTCACAATGTAACATTCAAGGAAGTAACCAAATTGACATGTTTATGTCTACCTAGAACTATAGTGGAGAGACACAGACAATTAAATTTTGGATCCACAATGTAACATTCAAGCAAGTGACCAAACTGATATGTTTTCTAGGTAATATTGGGCTGTGCCCAATATTAAATGACTTGCCAGAGTTTTTTACAACTTCTCCAAATGATGATATATAGCTATTGATCATTTTGCTTTCTGAAGATATAATGAAAACTCATTGTTAGGAAATAATGTGTAATAATTACTACCATTAAATTGCATTTAAGAAATTACATTCTCCATGCTGACTCAATCCCAATTTTTATGTAGCCTTCCCTTTCCTCAGAGTGCGTTATCTTCTTGCTTCATTTTCCCCGTGATTATTTGAGGCCAGATAGCATAGTTGAGAGCTTCTCTCGGAATTGCTAACTAAAATGTCAGTAGGTTGCAAGGCAGGAAGACATGACTGTCTATTCGCATAAAGATTCAAAGTCTCAGCAATCCAGAGGCTCACTTCTAGTCTATCCCACAGGGTTGCTTTGAGTGGTGATCAACTCGAAGGCATTGAATTGGGTTGGCTTGCTACTCAAAGCAGCCCTTCTGCTGTCTTCCCTTCATTGTGATATCAGTTGGAGATAAAAACGCCTGTGCTCTTGTTAGGTGTCATGGAGTTGGATCTGGCCCATAGCAACCCTATGCACAACAGGACTAAACAGGACTTAACAATTGCTTCTAGGATTGATCTCATTGTTGCAGCCACTATGTCAATCATTCTCCTGGAGGGCCCTCTTATTTTTCTCTGATTCTCTACTTTACTAAGCATGATGCCCTTTTCCATGCAGTGGTCACTACTAACAACATTTCCAAATTATATAACCTTAAACATTGCCATTAGAGCGCTCTGTCCAGACTTCTTTCAAGACAGATTTGTTTGCCCTTTTAGCCACTCATGGGACTTTCAATATTCTTCTCCAGCACCATAATTCACATTCCTCTATTCTTTTTAGGTCTTTTTTAATTTAGTGTTCAACTTTCACATGCATGAAGCAATTGAAAATACCATAACTTGAGTACGATGCATTTTTCCCCTCAAATTTCCATAACATCATTGCTTCTCAGTGCTCTACAGAAGACTTGTATAGCATGTTTACCCAATTCAATATCTTTGAGTTCATTACAGAGTCCTTGAGCATTGATTTCAGGTGTAAATAAGAAAAAAATCCTCGACAATTGGAATCTTTTCTTCGTCTATCATGATGCTACCTATTGGTCCAGTTGTGAGGATTTGGTGTCCCTTATATTAAGTTGTCAGCTATACTAAAGGCTGCAATCTTTGATATTCATCAATAAATGCTACACATCCTCATCACTTTTAACAAATAATGTTTTGCTGCCTACATATTGCAGGTTGTTAACAAGCTTTCTTCCAATCTTAATGCTACATTCTTTTTCATATAACCCAACTTCTCTAATTTTGTTCAGCATACAGGTCGAATAGTATAGTGAAAGGATACAACTATGTCATACATATTTCCCACTTTCAGATTTAAGGTCATGCAGTACAGTTTCTTGTTCTCTTTACACAACCATTTCTTGATCCCTATACAAATTCTGCTTGAGCACCATGAGGGGTAGATACCCATTTTTATCAAGGCTAGTTTGTTAAAATCTCCACAGTCCAATGTCTTGGCATAGTCAATAAAACAAAAGCAAACATATCTTAGCCAGTTCCCTGCTTTAGCTGGCAAGGCTCACTTCCTGTGAGATATCCCTGAAGAGAAGCCACATGATCTTACCTTGATGCAGCCCTGGGTGCAGGCAGAACTATGTGGAGAACCTTGCCAGCACTGAGATACTTATACCACCACTGGCTTCAAAGATTTTCTACCCACTGAGCTGTGAGCCTCTAGTGCTTAGTGTCATTGTGTGTGTTTTGTGTTTGAGTAGGACATTGTAGATTGGTGTTGGTGTTGATCATATGGACTGTCATACTTTTGGGTTTGGACTGGACTGGGTTGGGATGCTTAGCTGTTCACTTACTCTGCATATAAGATGCTTCCTTATACATATATTTCTGTGGATTTGTTTCTCTAGTCTGCCCAGACTAACACAGCAAATAAATGCTTTATCAACTCGTTGAAACATTTAATTGGTATTCCATCAACTTCTGGTATCTTGCTTTTGGCTAGTGCTGCAATGCTGCAACTTCCTTCAGCACTTTTGGTTCTTGCTACCATCTGGAATGCTTGAATGTTGACTAGTTTTTTTAGGTACAATGACTATGTATTCCTTCCATCTTCTTTTGGTGCTTCCTGCATCATTCAGTATTTTGTTCATAGAATCTTTCAATATTGTATCTTTAAACTTATACCCCAGTTTTCTTTTCCTTGAGTTATTTTCAGTTTAGGATATGCTGGCAGTGTTCTACCTTTTTAGTTTTATAACTCTAGGTCTTTTCACACTTCTTTGTAACATTTAGTTTTGGTTTTTGGAATTGCTTTTTGAAATTTTCTATTCAACTCTTTGACTTCATCATTTTTCCATTTGTTTTAGCTACTCTACAATTAAGATAAAGTTTCAGAATCTTTTCTGACATCCACATTGATCTTTCTTTCCAATCTTTTTAATAACCTTTTACTTTCTGCATGTATGTGTTCTCACAGCTCATCAGGTCTTATGTCATTAGTGTGTAATGAGTCATATCTGTTCTTGAAATGGCCTCAAAATTCAATTGGGATAAACTCAGGGTCATATTTTGGTTCTTGTGGATGTGTTTTAGTTTTCAATTTAATTTAAAATTCAGCTTCACCCTGAATTTATATATGAGCCATTGATAATTAGCTTTACTGAACTTCTATTCCACTGAAATTTATTCATTCTGGATGATCCTCTTAGCTTTTGAAATACAAGTGACATTTTCCAGCATCAAAACAAAATACAAACTTCCACAGTAAGAGATTTACAAATAATTGTTGGATATTAGTTCTAGTCTTTCCACATTAATAGTCTACATTCACTGTGTCTACAAGGTGTCTAAAGTGTTTGAGGAAATGGCACAATGGCCGCATGTGACCTCTTCTGACAATACAAAAGAAAAGGAAACTTCATATCAACATCAAACCAAGATAAATTGCCATAAGGCAGAGATCAGACATACCACCACACTATCTCCTTCTACCTTATTGTGACACCACTCTGTCCCATGACATTTACTTCTCTGGTGGCATTTGAAAATTCTTTGCAATAGCCACCCAGAATTCACTGACATATTCCTGATTGTAAGCATTTAATAGAGAAGTATTATTCAAATTAAGGATACCTTCTTTGTCCCACAGCAGTTTCTCTTCTCAGCAGCACCTATGTCTCTTTCTGGCCCTCAGCCTCCCGGTCACATGTTCTCCTGACCTCTGCCTCCTTGGGTCAGGAAGTCTGCCTGTCACTGTTCCTCAATGACATGTTCTCAAAGCACTGTTCCTTTGTTTGGTGTTTGTACTGTCTGCTTCCTCAGCCACTTTGTACAGGGTTTTTTGCCTGTACTTTATTAGTGTATGTTATTTCTTGATGCTCCTAAGATACTCTTTTGTCTGTATTTTGAGATTTCTTTCTTATACTCAGAGGAATAGTAAAACTGAACAACTTCCAAGGTAGAGAAGAGATACACTTTATTTGAAAATGCATAGAAAAACTTAAAGTAGTTAATATCACTTCACCGCAGGGCTAAAGAGCAAGGATATCACTTTGAGGACTAAAGTACAACCGATCAAAGCCACAGAATTTCCAATTACATCATATGCTTGCAAAAAAGGTATGACAAGGGAGACTGCAGAAGAACGGATACTTTAAAATTGTAATGTCAGTGGGGAAATGGAAAGTACCATGGGCTGCCAGAAGAATAAACAAATCTGTCTTATAAAAAGTGAAGTCAGAATATTCTTTTTGTGAGTCTGTACTTTGAAGTCAAGATAATTATTGAAGTCTGCAGAGCCATGATTTATTTCATATAGCTTTTCTAGCCGTAGTCTCTGTAGCTCTCACCAAACAGCCTTTTCCTGATAGGTCTGAGTGAGAGAAGACGGGGAAAAAACTGATATGATTTAGTAGAGTGTGCTTTAGCACAGGATTCATTGTTATCTGTCATCTTGCTGCAGATAAAATGAGCCCTCCCACTCAGAAGGGTGCGCGCCAGCAAGATCCAGGAGCAGAGCATCTAGACGATGAGATCCTTGTGCAATGAAACATCCTGATCCAGAATACAATCATGATATCAGAAGATTGGCAGAGAAACAGCAGCAGCAGCAGCAGCAACACCCAAGCTAAGATCAGAGCGTGAGACAAGCTGGTGAACTTCCTAGTGCACTGAGCTAGTAAAGCTGAGTGCTTTCGGACAGAGGCTGTCTTGTGGAGTAGGGCACGTCTGGGCTCTTAATTGGGGAGCTAGGTTTGCTGATCCATAGAGATTGAACTAATTGCCTAGTGTGTTGAGGCTTACATCACAATGACATGCTCTTAGGGCATTTATTAGCAGTCCTAAAAATATCTTGTAACATATACTGACTGACCAATTCTATCTTGAGTATTTCCATCTGATTTGAAACCTATTAAGTTCCATAATAAACTGTATCATTACCATTATGTGTGATTTCTGTGTGATTACTGAAATGAAATATTAGAAGCCAAATGAAAAAGTAGAGAAATGTTGTGTGGGGTAAAATATACATATTCCAACACATGTTGTAATTTGTTCAAACCAGACTATATTAAAATCCTCCAAAGAATCAGAGATTTCACCTGAAAATTGAGTTATAGAAGAGTATAAAAATGTAGTGTTCCTCGTGGGGAATTTAGGATTGGTGATCCCTTTAGGACCATTGGAGGGAGTGGTGATACCGGAAGGGTGGAGAGATGGTGGAATAGAAAGGGGAAACCAATTACAGGGATCTATATATAACCTCCTCTCTGGGATACAGACAACAGGGAAGTGAGTGAAAGGACACATCAGACAGAATACGATATGAAAAAGTAATGACAATTTGCAAATTATTAAGGGTTCATGGGGGAGGGGAGGGGGAGGAAGGGAAATATAGGTAGCTAGTACTGGGGGGTCTAAGTGAAGGGAGGATGTTTTGAGAATGATGCTGATAACGAGTGTGCAAATGTGGTCTGTGCACAATTGATGTATATATGGATCATGATGGGAGTTGTATGAACCCTCAATAAAATGATTTATAAAATAAGGAGGGATAAAGAGGAGCTTATACCAAGGGCTCAAGTAGAAAATATTTGGAAATGAAGATGGCAACATGTGTACAAATATGCTTATATGCTTGATACAAATGATGTATTGAATGTTATGAAAACTGTAAGAGCCCTCAATAAAATTATTGGAAAAAAAGAAGTGTTTCTTCCTGTCCTGGAGTAACTGGGTGTCCACCTCATCTGCAGGCAACTGTACATAGCAGACTCTGGAATCACGGATGAAGCAGTTTGTCATTGATAACGTGTGAGGGTATTTCTCAGAGTCTGTGACACTGATGTCTGTTGGTTTGATGCTGAGATACTGATCCACATACCCAGGTCATTATTCAGTTCCACGACCACAAGGGACTTGAAAAAGGAGTAGAAGACCATGATGTTCCCAGTGCCCGCCACCAGGCAGACCGGAAAGGAGGGCTCAACGCCATGGGCCACTGGCAGCACAGTGCAAACCCGCATGTGGAGCAGGCCAGGGTCACACAAGCAGAGACTACTGATTGGGAGATGCTGTTGCCTTTGGGGCCAGGAGGTGGCACCCCATTGCACTCAACCAGGGGACACTGCTGGAAGTCAATGAACAGACCTTGAAGTAGTTACAGGTTTTCCTTCTGTTATTATTATTTTGCTTATTTATATATTTTTTCTGGACAGACATTGGTTTTTGCTATTGTTGTTGTCATCGTCTTGTTTTCTTTTCATTTCGTTTTGTGATGGCTTGACCTTTTTTTTTTGTACATATCATGTCTCTTCAGGTCTATCTAGATAAGAGGCTGGTTGAACAATTTGGAGGAGAAATCAATGGGGCTCCTGGTTTTAGGGGAATATGGTAGATAGGGAGGTGGGTGGGTGGAGGGAGGGGAGAGGTGGTGTTGACCAACCCAGAGAGAAAGGAAAAGCAAGTAATCTAAAATCAAAGGCAAGATGGGTGTGAGAGGCCTGGTAGGGAGTGATCAAGAGTAATGTTACAGAGAGAAATTATTGAAACCCAAATGAAGGCTGTGCATGATAGTGGGAAAAGAGAAAAGTGAAAGAAAATAGAAGAAAGAATTGGGAGACAAAGAGCATTTATAGAGATCTAAATACAGGCATGAACATAGGTAAATATATTTACATATGATGATGGGGAAGTAGATCTACATGCAGACACTTATAGCGTTAGTATTAAGTCAGTAGATGGACATTGCACTTCCACTCAAGCACTTCCTCAATGCAAAAACACTTTGTTCTATTAATTTGGCATTCCATAATACTCACCTCCCCAACACAATCGCTGAAGACAACTGTGTGCATAAGCAAAAGTGGTAGAGAAAACTGATGGTGCCCTGCTATCAAAAGATATAGCATGTGGGGCCTTAAAGACTTGAAAGTAAATAAGCAACCATCTAACTCAGATGCAATAAAGCCCACACGGAAAAAGCACAACAGCTTATATGACCAAGAGATGTTGATGGAGTGAGGTATCAGGCATCAAAGAACTAAGAATTGTATCATTACAAATGAGGCGGAGTACAGATTGGGGACTCAAAGCCCATCAGTTAGTGAAGCAACATCCCCTTACAGAAGGGTTGCGGGAAGTAGACGACCCAGTCAGGGTACAGTGAATCAATGATGGAATATGCAACTTTCCTTTAATTATTAAAGGCTTCCTCCCTCTCACTATCATGACTAATTCTACCTTGCAAATCCAGTTAGACCAGAGGGTGTACACTGGTACAGATAGAAGGCAGAAACAGTGGGAATCCAGGACAGATGATCCCTTCAGGACCAGTGGTGAAAGTGGTGATACTGGGAGAGTGAAGGGAAGGTGGAATAAAAAGCGGGAACTGATTACAAGGATCCACACATAACCTTCTCCCTGGGTGAAGGGAGACATCAGACAGTGTATGATATAACAAAATAATAATAACTTATTAGCTATCAAGAGTTCACGAGGGAGGGGGAATGAGGAGGAAGGAGAAATATAAGGACCTAATGCCAAGGGTTTAAGTAGAAAGAAAGTGTTTTGAAAATGTTGATGGAAACAAATGCACAGATGTGTTTGGCATACAATGGATGTATGTTTGAATTGTGATAACTGTTGCATGAGCCCCCAATAAAATGATTTTTTAAAAATGTGTTGTCTCAGGCATAACTTTCATTGTATATACAATTATCTCCCTTTGGGGAATTCCCAGAGGGACATAAGAAGAAAAACCACCAAGTAAGAGATGTTCTTCATAGTGAATTACTAAATCAGTGAGCAAAGGGAGAAATGCTTCCCATACTTCAGGTCTATATGGAACTGAGAAGAAGGACATTTGAATAGTGAAGATAATTATATTTAACACATCAAAAGAGAATGAATTTTCCTTATTTTTGAAGTGAAATATCCAGGCTTACCTAAATGTCAAAGCAGATGTATTTTCAGTATCTCATTAACATTGCTATCAGAACACTTCAGAGTAAATCTTGTAGAACTTCCTCTTGCAATTCAGCCTCATATCAAGAATAGTGTCATCATTCAAACCCAATAATGAATAAACACCTGTCTTAGGGATAATGATGGATAAGCATGAAATCCAGTAATGGACAAACGCCTCTCTTGGGCATAATGAGATTCCCAATAGAGGGCTGCAAGTCACCTCTTCTGGAGTCACCTGATCAGAATCACAGGTTGGGAAAATGCCATTCATCTTCCTGATATTCAATTATGGCTTCACCGTTGATGTGCTTACTCTTCCACAACTCTCTACTCTTCCATGCTATCATCCTAGCCATCAGGGACGGAGTACCCAAAAGTAAGGTAGGAATGGGCTTACCTGTGCTGATGGACCAATATGCAGTGAAGCGTAGCAATAAGCACAAACCAATCTGTACTTGGCTGGCTCACCCTGTTCACTATCATAAGCTTTAAAAGAGGCGCTGGTTCTTCAGAAAGGAGCTGTGGGATTGGACAGCAAACAGATGCAAACAGGGTCTTTGATGTGCTGGGAGAAAGGTGGAATTCTTCACTATAGATTAGGGAGTAAGCACAAGTATGCCTGTGATTACCTCGCTTGTTGAGTAATCCAACTCTACTCGATGCCCTTAGGAGTGAGAATATGTTGGATTCCTCAGGGATATTGGGAAAGAGAAATTAATTAAATACTGGATCTGAGCCTTGTGTATTAAGATTAAGTTCATAGATCCCATCCACAGAGAGTTTTCATCAAGTTAAATTTTATCTTTCCCTTAGGCCATGTAGTTAGTTTTCTCTGTGAAAAAGTCAAAGAGCTAGGTAAATGGTTGAGCACAAAACATTTCTCTACTGGAATAACTTACAGTATATATATATATATATATATATATATATATACAGTATATATATATACACACACACACACACACACACCTATTAGGCTGTAGATGAATTCTGTCACCTTCTTATTTTAAGTAATGTTTCATACATGAAGCCCACAAACATCATCAATAGATTATAAAAAAGACAAACTACAGCTTGACTGCATATGAAAACATTCTTAAAGATGCAAATAGGACATACGACCCATAGTTTAAGTGTGTTTCATTGAAGCCATAATTAAAATTACTTTCTAAAATTATTTTCTATGAGTTTTCTGTGAAGTCACAATGTGGGATTTGGGTATGACCGAGCTGATATTCTGCTTCATAAGGTTGTTTAAAAATGATCAAATGAATCAAGAACACTATTATTCAAGTGATGATAATCCTGCCTTTTGGTTTATTACTGTTTGGAAAGTAATGAATTTGAAATACTTCATGTACTAATTTTTGATGATCTGAAATGAAGAAGATAAATTTAGATAAAAGCCAGGAATTAATCAATAAAAGATTAAAGTAGTAGAGAATAAATTTAGTATGATTTGCAATGAAAACACAATTCAATCCAACACACTATCTATTGAATGCATTCTTTATATACTGGGAAAATAAATCTCTTTTCCAAACCTCTTGGAAGGTGAGTGAGGGGCTCCAGTGCTTCATCAGCTGATTGAAATAGTTTGATTGTATCATTTCTGGGGACTTCAATGATGTTTGGACTTTTTCCTCTCAGTACCACTGCTTCTTGAAATGGTTAGTGATTGAAAATTACATAGTCCAACAATTTTTTTCCTTGACATCTTGGTTTTTGGACATGGTCCTGCATTATTTGGGTTGCTGGTTCAGAAAGTTGCACTGGAAGGACCATATCATCTCTAGTTCCCTAGAGATGGTGTTGCATCATATTTTCACCTACTGAGTTATACTAATTTATTAAGATATCATTCTAGTTTAAATATGGGAAGAATTCAGATTCACAATAAGACAAAAAAGATAAGAAATGTAGCAACACCTCAGTTATTCATTTCATTCTAAATTCCTGTTCAAACTTTGAAAAATTTAAAAATTGAACGTATTTTTCCCATAAGAAATAACAGAAAATCAAAGAATTGGTTCAGAGGCCCAAGTATTACATCTACAAATTCCTTCTAAAGGATTTTAAACACAAAGTTTACAGCCCTTGGTTGCGGATACACCTCATAAATATCTAAACATAATAAATAGAGTACATTAAATATCAAAACACAGTGACAATAAATAAAAGTAAAATTTGTCTGGGTACTTTACCCTGGCATACCTGGCATACTAGGACCTGAAGAGAAACTGGAGAAAGCAGAGAAATGTTACTTTTGTTCAAAGGAGGGTCTCCTTTTATAATGAGTGCCATCAAAACACTTTTGAAGGTTTTTTAAAAAAAACTTTAACCCACCCCCCTATGGAGTTTTTTTATATTGGCATATTTTTCATCTTTTCTCACTAAAAATTTGTCCAGTGACTTCTGCCTCTACCTTCTACAGTGAGAGGCAGCATTTACGTTTTGCAGGTTCACAATTTTTTATATCATTGCCTTATCTGGCCAATGTTCTGTTCAGAAACGACCTCTAGCCATATAGCATTACTTTCTTTTAAAATGAACTAGGATCACGTCCCTTCTCTTCCTCCTCCCCTGAAGATACTTAGTCAGTTGCCTTGCCGCGCCTGATGACCCTAAAGTTCTTCAGTGGGCAGTTCTGCCCTCCTTTACCAACTCTTCCATATCTTCATCAGCCTCTAGACCTTCTAGACACAGGGTCCTCCACAAGAAAAGCTCCACCTCAGAGCCCACACAGCCTTCAAAATTTCTCTCTGTCTCAGCTTCTGGCTACAACTTTTGCGATGCAGAGTTCATGGACTAGAAATAGACTTGCCCCCAAGTTTGATGACAAGGGTAATGCAGTGGAGCATGTGAAAATGATTTTCTTCCAGAATTCTTGATGGGTCAGCTGGACACCTGAGCATATTTCAATGCACATCTGAACTGTGGTTTGGTGTACAGTTTTTTTGAAATTAGCAATGACTTGTTAGTCCATGGGATGGGTAAAAGGAGTATTATTTGGGAGCAAGAACTAACCAGTGATAAAGGAGCATTTATCAACCAACTTGCCTCCAAGTCTGGAGAATGATCAGGAGAATTGCCCACCAGGAGGAGTGCTTTTCTTTTAAACATCATTTTTATTGGAGGCTCTTATAGTTCTTATCACCTCTCATGCATACATACACACATGTATTTATAGTGTTAAACACAGTTGTACATATGTTGCCATCATTTTCTTTATATATATGCATATATATATAGACTAAGAATTTTAATAAGACATGCTAAGAGTTTTACTGCTGATATGCTTCCAAGTCATGGCAGTCTTATTTGCAATGAAATGAAATATTTCTCAGTCCGCACTATTGTTCTTATGTTTGAGTTCTTTCTTTACAGACTATAGAATTAAAGAAATATTTACAAAGCAGACTATAATTTTATACTCAATATCTCATCAAATTTCCCCAAAGCTTTCCCTGCTTTCATCATTTTATTCCCGTCTTCTTCTCTCTGGACATTATTCTTCCCCTTCTCCCAAGTTAGTACCTATCTCTCTACTCTCTATCCCATTCATATAGCCAATATGTTAGTCCATCTCTTTAGGAAGTTCCTCTTTCTCACTGATACTCTCTTTGATTAAGCTTGGAGTCCTTCTCCAGGGACTAGTCCATCTTGTCATCCTGATATGTTTCCTCGGTGCTATCCTGCATCTTGGCTGGCTCATCTTTTCCTTGTGACCCTTCTGTAAAGGAATGTCCAATTTTCTACAGAACATCTTTGGGTCTCCACTTTTTCCTCCCCTTCATTCACATCCACAGAATTTAACTGATCCCATTGACACCTCGTGGTCACACAGGCTGGTATGCTTCTTCCATGTGGGCTTTGTTGCTTCTCAGCTAGATGGTTGCTTGTTTATCTTCAAGCCTTTAAGACTCCAGAGGTAATATCTTGTAATATCCAGGCACCATCAGCTTTCTTTACTACAATCAGGTATGCACCCATTTTATCTTCAGTGATTGTGCAGGGAAGATGAACATCACAGAATGCCAAGTTATTTGAACAAAGTGTTTTTGCTTTGAGGGAGTATTTGAGTGAAGGCTTAATGTCCATCTGCTACCTTAATTCTTAATATATAACTATATATAGATCTATTTCCCTATCATTATATATAAATATATTTTCATATGCACATGCCTATATTTAAACATCCAAAATTTGTCTAAAGAGGAATGAACTAGAAGGCAAAGGACATTTATAGAGAAGTGCCTTTATAGGCCAGGTTTTCTCCTCCAAGTATTTTTTACACTAGCCAAACACATTATGTGGCCACTCCATGAATGTTGCCTGGGAATCAATGCTTTTTCATTTGTGCTGCACATCACACTTGACTGTGTTTCATTATGCTTTGTTGTTTAAAAACCCATGGGCTTTCAAAATGGTACAAGGGCTTCACTTAAAAATCTCCACGAATCATCCTATAGAACAACAGAGTGAGTCTGTCTTTCATAGACTGATGACCAGGCAGTTCCTTTTACTCCTTAGTAATGATGATCCTCTCAGGCATTTCCCTCCAGAAAGTCCAGTTTCATTGGAGGTGGACACTTGCTGGGGAGCAACACCCTTACCCTTCATGTATTTTGCAAATTCAGCCATGAATTGACCAGCTTTTTAAAAAAATTTGCCCCCATACCCCACTATACTGTGTATGCCTGCTCTCATTATTAATTTTCAAACCAGCCATGGCTGGCTTTGAACACTTTGGGTTGCTCAGTACTCTCTCCCACAGCATTTTTTTTATTAAATCACCATGAAGCTTTTAGCCTGCTCTCATATCACTGTTTAAGATACAGAAACTCACCACCGAGTTTCTGCTCTATACAAAATTAACAGTACCTTTACAACCTCTTCAGTTGTCTAGGTTCTTGGTTTCATGGTTAATGATTTCACATCTTCAGCTACAGTAGCTGCTTCAATCACATTTTTTTCCCTTAAGCGCCCACTTAGCCATGTTGTATTCAACTGTCAAAACAGCCAAGCAATAATCTGATTCAAAGATTGAAATGATTTCTTTCTTTAATTTTATCATGGTTCTCACGTTTTTCCTTTTAGATTTATCGCTGGTACCCGTTGTTCTTTGGAGCCATGATTGCAATATTTTATGCAAATAAAGAGCAAAAAAAGAAAAATGATTAACCTTTTAAAGTACTACCAGGAGCACAATATGTATGTTGTCTGAGCAAGACCAACGTTTAGGCTGAAGTGTCTGAGCTCCCCTTTGTGTCCTCAGAAAGAGTACACATGTGTCTCACTCTTGCCCTATGCGCAAGCTTCTTCAAGTGGGATTTTTAGTTCCATTAGAGAGCAAAGTTTACAGCCCTCGGCTGTGGAAATACCTCACAAAACATCTAGACATAATGAATAGAGTACATTAAATATCAAAACACAATGAAGGGATTAGTTTCAAATTTCCTGTTTGGATAGTTAAAAATCTGTGCTTGGACCATTCAACAACTGAGGCATCACTCTATTTGAAAAAAGAATTTGTTATTAAGGGACTTCTGAGGGAAGCTATATGATATTTATATTACCTGATGTCGATTTGAGAGGCTTATGAGAGAAGATGTGGAGTCTAGCCTGTCAATTGGATCATAACAATTGAAGCTTATGTGTGGCCGTGACTTTCTCCTGAGAATTCTGGGAAATCTAGTACTCCTTCCTTGGAGGTGGGAGAGCCTCGCTGACTTCCCCGGTAGACATTGAAGCTAAGAAGACACTTGGAGGCTGAGCTCCAGTGGCGTAGTGGTTGTGTGTGGGACTGTGGCCCACAGGGTTGGTGGTTCAAATCCAGCAGCAGCTCTCCAGGAGTAAGGGTGGGCTTCCTACTCCCACCAGGGCAATGATGCTCCCCCCAAAAAACATAACAAAACAAAACAAGAATATACATGGAATTACTCTAGTGACTTGATCTGGAAAAGGCACACGGACCTGCCCTGATACAACCAGATCTCTGAAGCCAGAGAGAAACCACAGAGAGACCTCTGCCAGCACTGAAAGGCTTACAGTGCCACTGGATCCAAAGACTTTCTACACACTGGCTTGTGTTTGTTCTGCATTTTACATCATTGCATGTGTTTCTTGAGCATGAGGAGACTTCATAGATTGGTACCAGACATTTGGGTGAATATCAGACTTATTACCTTGGACTGGTCTGGGTTGGGATGTTTTCTCTATGTTCAATTGCTGTTGTATATAAATCTTTCCCTTATATACATATGACTGTCTTCATAAATTTGTTTCTCCAACCTACCCAGACTAATTCACTATATATGAATCCATAGTGGCCTGTTGATTATACATTGAGCTCCCAATCATAGATCAGTTATTCAAATCCATCAGTTATCTGCAGCCTTTAAGAGATTTAAAGGTTTGAAAACTCAAAAAGACCGTTCTCTGTTCTATATATCGCTGTGACCTAGAATAGACTAGATGGCTACAGGCTTTTCTTTTGGGCATGAGAGACTATGCAATATATAAAAAGATAAAAATTATAAGCAAACACTATAAAACTATATAGAACTCAGTTTGAGAATAGAAAACAAAAAAGAAGAATTTAAAGGCACATACATAGAAGGTGTGAGGGTAATTTAGAGCCTGAAATTGAAGAACTTCAACACAATTTCCCTAAATATTTTGAAGATATAAACTTTGCTTCTTCAAATTTTACAGTAAACACTTCAGAACACATTTGAATATATAGTAGTCATGCTAAATGTGTTAGAGGTGAGGTTGACTCTAAACTTCTTACTAAGGAAAATTCTAACTTTTCTTTTAAGAGTATCTGTTGTGCAGCTTATAAGAAACTGGAACATTCTAATAAAGGAATTTGAACCCTGATGGACCGATTTGAGGTTTGAGAACATTTGAATTTCTGCCTTTTGTTCTAAATTCAATATCAGTTCGTCAATTATGACTCATAGTAGCTCTCCAGGACAGAATGGACCTTCTATAGGCTCCTAAGCTTGCAAATCTTTATAGGGACAGAAAGCTGTATCCTTTTCTTGCACAAGTGCTGGTGGGCCCAAATACCTGACCTTGTGGTTAGCAGTCAGACACATGGCCCTCTCTACTCTCAGAGCTCCTGATTTATTGCATATTAACTCACATTTCCGGTCCACTTTTAAGATAACACATCGGAACTGCCTGGTGCTCAGTGTGTAAAACAGTGAAATGATACTTGGAGATAATTTCAAGTTCATGCAATTTGCACTGTTCAAATATATTCTGGGATCAATGGATTAAAGGACACCAGGTGAAGTATAACTTGACCTATATATAAAAAATACAACACAAACTAATTTATATAAAACTAATGTGTACTTCCTCAATATCAGGCTAGCCAACATTATATTCAACAATCTTGATATCTTTATGTATATGCAAAGTAAAGAGTAGTGTGGCATGAGTTCTGTATCTACACACTATGTCAGATCTGGGAACACTGGTACCATTTTTTAATCAGCAGGCCAATCTACCCAGAAACAAGTCTGGCATTGAAGGCACCAAAATGTATGCTGACCCGTGTTATTTTTTGTACAGTGACTCTGTCCTATCCTTTTGTTGCTTCTTGCATCATTGAATATTTTGGGACACTTCAATATTGCAACTCAAGTTTTGGAATTTTTCTTCAAATCTTTCAGATGGAGGTGCTGAGCATGTTCTTACACCTTGAAATGACCTTGTCCTTTTAGCTACTTTTTGTTCAAGAACAAATTTGAGAATCTGTCAGGATTTGCACAATCTTTTTCCTACCTTGGCAGTGTGCTGTCCTTACCCATTCAGAGTTTGCGTCACCTCCGTTGGGAAGCCTTCCGTGAGCTGTCAGCTATTCCTTCCTCTCTGCTGACTCTCTCTCTTAAAAATAACTTTATCTTATCAAGTGCACGTGCACAGTTAAGGTTCAGTTTACCTGATCTCCAGAATATAGGTTTGCTAAATTCATGACACAGTAACTTTAGGAACTCCCATCACCTATATCAACATCACCTACTGATTAGGAAAAAGATTGAGACCACCCATATCAACATGAGTTAGTATTTTGCTCCAGGAAATATTTGCTTAAGAAAGATAAGGCAGGCAAGCAATAAATAGTTTCATTGTTTGTGTTAGGAAATTCCTGCAAATCAATTTATATGAAACAACAGTCTGCCAACTAAGTCAAATAGTTCCCTGATCAAGTTTGTTTAATAAGAGACTTGGCTACCAATCATAGCCATTATGTTATAACAGTCTTAAAAATATTATGTCATGATCATTCCTTAATCCCACTTATTTTCCTGGTTTGGAAGATAATTCTCCTGAGATTATATTCACAAAGAAAACAATACCTTCGCTTCTACAACATTGCTAAAACTCTCTCCCAAAGTGGAGTTCTAGATACTGCAATGAAGGACATTCTGTGCTGATTTTTTTGTGTCCAATTTCAATTTTACATCTAGTCTAGAATTTGGCTCAAAAATATCCACTGAATGAGGAATTTTAAGACAAAAAATCAGCCTGACATTGTACTTTGATTAGATGTGGGCCAGGGAGAAAAGAGTCAAGAATACCACTACCGTGCTACGTCCTAACTGTTGTCATCTCTTAAGATGGCAGAAACAGAGGAGCAACTTTTCAGTATGAAGACAGAGATTTCAAAACACCACAAGCTAAATTTGAGATGTTTGGGTTGTGTAAAACAGGCTCCAGGTAACAGGTTTTTTTGAGCAGATTGAGAACTTTTTTTTTTAGATCCACATATCCCAAGTATAATCTACACACTAGCCACGTCAGCACCACTTGGGAACTTGTTTGGAAATGTAAGTTTTAGGTCTCCAAGCCAAAACGTCTGTGAAGGCTCTGGAGGCAGGACCCAGCCATCTGTGTCCTACTAAACCTGCAGGGCAGTGCAACTCACTGGAGATTTTGAGGACCAGTGCACAGTGATTTGACATCAACTAAACTTTATGTTAGCAATTTGCTAATGAATAGTAATACTGTCTTGTATGTATTGTCAATGATATCCTCCTTCATTCTGCAGCCTGAGAATCTGTACAGTGGTAGAGCAGTTAATATTTGGGAGCTCAGAAATCTTTGCATTTGAAGGCTGGCGATATCATTTTCTACCTCTTTGTTTAGGGAGAAAATGGTTTAATCTTTTTGAGTCTAGGTTCTGATCTGTAAAATAAGAATACTATTAGTACTTAACCTCATGGAGTTCTTGTGATGATTACATGAGTTAATGTATATAAAGTGCTTCAAACTATCACAAATTGTTGCTTTAAAAATCTTGTTTAGGAAGTAATTCCTTTTTTCTAAATATTTCCACGATTTACAAATTCTCTTCAACCCCCACACATTTCCCAAAGCCTCAGCTGGCTTGACAAAGCATGAATTGCATTGTTTTGTATAGTGTGAGTTTTCAATAAACACGAGAGGCTTTAAGCAGTGGAAGATATGACAGAACAATAACAACGTATAAAGCATTGAGGGTTGGTTGGGAGGGGAGAGCAGGGGAGGAGGGGAAGGGATGGAAAAGCTGATACCAGGGGCTCAAGGGAAAAGGCGGATGATTGGAAAAGAAAAAAAAGTGTATGAGAAGCCTCTATTACCTTTTAGTTCCATTTTTTCCAAGGCATTTTTGAAGTCTGTTTTATACATACAGTTTAGTGAATCAATACTGAAGCCTGAATTTTCTTTTTCTCTTTTGAATTTTATGGCTTTTATTATTAGCACCTGTAATTTTGAAACTAAATAATGCATTGGGGTATTTATTATTTGCTTTCTTATCGTGCTCTTTCAGAAGGGACATATTATTCCCTACACCTGCCATAGTATTGATATTTTAAAAAGTATTCAATAATCTATGTAAAATAGAATACTTGATTTTTTTGTCATATGTTCCTTTGCCCTACAACGTTTTTATAATTTGATAATTCTTCCTACCTCATGATTTTATAATCGCTACCAAAAATCGTCCTTGAGGTCACACAATGAACAAAAGAATGGTGCTTCTTTTCCTAGTTCTGATGCAGCCTGTAAGGTGGCCTTTATTGTTTGGGGTTCTCTGTGTCAACCTTGTAAATCTAGTCTGATATTACTAACATTAATTCTTGATCCAAACCCAGGCTGTTCTCTGTGATCTATTACACTTAAACCAGAATAATGATATACTACCTCTATCCTTCTAGAAAAATACAAGTAAGTATCAAACACCCCTCCTCCCTAACCAACCCAAATTGCTCTGTGCCAACAGAGCTTCTGTAGTACACATTTTTTTCCCTTAAGTGAGCATTAAGCAAGTCATTCTGCATTAGTGGACCCAGTGGTGTCACCTTAGGAAGGTTCTTTCTGGTCACGGTGAATTTTTTCATAAAAGTAGTTTCACTCAAATCTTTGTGTGTGTGTGTGTGTGTGTGTGTGTGTGATGGCTGATTTAAGAGAACAGCATGTGAAATTTTGTTTCTAGCCCAGAAACAAAAGCCGCAGAAATTGTTGTGATGCTGAATACTGCTTACAAGGACAGTGGGGAAAACTCGTTTCCTAAAGATGAAATGCTGATTGACGGCAAACTTGGTTCTGGACATTCATCAACCTCCTGAAGGGGCAGCGATATCAACGTGGAGTACATTTGGAGTTGGTTCCATTAGGTCTGACTGTTAGACAAACTTTCTACTTAGAGGATCTGGAAGACAGCATAATAGTGTGCATCTAAAGTGACCTGATGTGCTGATTAGACTAGAGCATGTACACTAGTACAGACAAGAACTGGAAACACAGAGAATCCAGGACAGATGAACCCCTCAGGATCAATAATGAGAGTTGTGATACTGGGAGGGAAAGGGAAGGTGGGGTAGAAAGAGGGAATGGATCACAGGGATCTAGATCTGGACAACCAAAAAGCTGGTGAAAGGAGACATCAGTGTAAGACATGACAAAATTATAAGAATTTCTAAGTTATCATGGTAATATGAGACCAGGAGAGGAGGGGAAAAAAGAGCTGATACCAAAAGCTTAAGTAGAAAGAAAATGTTTTGGGAATGATGGCAACAAATGTACAAATGTGCTTGACACAATGGATGTATGTGTGGATTGTGATAAGATTTGTACAATTTTCCAATAAAATGACTTAAAAAAATAAAAAGGTCTGACTTGTGGCAGATAGGAAACTGATGTGGGACTGTTGTTACCACCATGACAATGCACCTGCTCATGCAGGAATCTCAGTGGAGCACTTTTGGCCCCAAAACATGTTTCTCTTGGTCCACACACCTAACTCATCTGACCTATCACTGTGTGACTTCCTTTTGTTTCTGCAAATGTAGAGGGGCATGAAAGGACAGCTATTTGATGAAGTGGAAGAGGTGAAGAAGAAATTGAGGGAGGTTCTGTCAGCCCTCAAAACAGATGAGTTTGAGAATTGTTTCCAAGAATGGGATCACACATTTGACAAAGGTATTCCGTGTAACAGAAAGTATTTAGAAGGTAATAATATTGTTTGGTTAAAAAAATTAAATAGTTAGCTTTGGGGGAAAAATCTGTGTCTTTTGGTACTCCCCCCCCCAACACACCCCTGCTTTCCCACCTTGTACATTAAAGTTAAGATGATGGAATTTATCCATCATGAGGCTTTAGTTTTTGCTCACAGCTTCTTTGACTTTCCTTTAACCTTCTGATAACCTCTGCTTTGTGTAAAGCAGAGTTGAAATACTGTGGGCATTGCAGTTTGAAATATCTTTTCTTGTATATTTATGAAGATATTATACCTGTAGAAAATCAATGTAATAGAATGAATTAAAACTTACACCTGGTGTTTCAGGGCATGAATGCAGAGTGACAGCATGGAGTGGGGAATGACAGGAGGGTTCTGAGGGCCCAACCCCAAAGCCAACTATGTGGACAGATGCCTTCCTCCTCCAGAGAGTTTGATTTGAAGGACAGTACTGAGGCTGCAGCTCGGGGACAGGGAATGTCTGACCAGAGCACACAAGAAAAAATGAAGGGGGAGGAAGTAAGTGGAGTGCATCCTGACTCATCTATCCTTGAGGACGATATCCCCACTCAGAAATAATCTAAGCACACAGAGGACCCTATGCCCAACCCCACTATGAAACATGGCATCCCTCACTGACCAAGGCATTACGGCAACAACAATGAAAAGCAGCGTTGGGAATGTACCCTGTCTGATGCCACCACACCAAGGCAAAACCCAGAGGGCATGCAGGAGAGCAGGAGGGGGGGTAGAGCATGGAGATCCTGAGGGAGTGCCAAGGATATACTTTGGGGCCAGGGTGTGGCACCCAATGAGGCTTAATCAGGGGACATTCTTGGAGGCCAATGAACAGAGTTACAGGTTTTTCTTTTGTTATTATTTTTTTTACTTATTTATATATATTTTTATGAACATTGGATTTTTGTTGTCATTATTTTGTTTTCTTTGGTTGCTTTCTCTTGCAATGTTTTGTGGCATTTTTTGTACATATTACTATTTCTGCAAGTTGATCTAGATAAGATAGGCTGCATGAACAGTCTGGAGGAGAAAACAATAGGACTGATGGTTCTGGGTGGGAGTGGGAGGGGTAATATGGGGATGTTGGGGAAAGGAGGTGGTGTTGAGTATCCCAGGTACAAAGGAAAAGCAAATGATCCAAAATCAGTGGTAAGGTGGGTATGAGAAGCTTCCTAGGGAATGATAAGAGTAATGTACCAGAGAGAAACTACTGAAATCCAAATGAAGGCTGAGCATGATAGTGAAATAAAAGGAAAGTAAAAGGAAATAGAGGAAAGAACTGGGAGACAAAGGGCACTTATAGATGTCTAAATACAGGCATGAACACAAGTAAATGTATTTCTATATGATGATGGGGAAATAGATTTAGGTTACATGTATTTATAGGATTAGTATTGAGAAAGCAGATTGACATTGGACCTCCACTCAAGTACTTCCTCAGTGCAAGAACATTTTGTTCTATAAAATTGGCATTCCATGATGCTCACCTTCCTCAAACAATCACTGATGACAAATGTGTGTATAAGCAAAAGTGGTGATGAAAACAAGTGGTGTCTGGCTATCAAAAGATATAGTGTCTGGGGTCTTAAAGGCTTGAAGGTAAACAAGTAGCCATCTAGCTCAGAAGGACACCATTCTGTGTGACGATGAGATGTAGAAGGGATCAGTTAAAAGGCATAAAATAACTAAAAGTTATTTCATTTTAAATGAGGGTGAGTTTGGGGACTCAACGCCCATCAATAGGTGAAGTGGCATCCCCTTACAGAGGGGTAACAGGGAGGAGATGAGCCAGACAAGGAACAGTATAGCAAGAATGAAATATGGCCTTTAGTTCTTAAATGCTTCCTTCCCATCCACTATCATCATCCCAATTCTACCTTACAAATCTGGCTAGAACAGGGGATGTACATTGCTACAGATAGAAACCAAAAACAGAGGGAATCCAGGACAGATGATCCCTTAGGACCAGTAGAGGGTGGAGGGAAGGTGCAGTAGAAAGGACGAACCAATTACAAGAATCTACGTATAACCTCCTCCCTGGGATACGGACAATAGGGATTTGGGTGAAAGTAGACATTGGACAGTGTATGATATGGCAAAATAATAATAATTTATAATTTTTCACGGGTTCATGAGGGAGGGGGACTTGGAGGGAGGGGAAATATAAGGAGCTAATACCAAGGACTTAAGTAGAAAGAAAGTGTTTTGAGAATGATGACAACAATTATACAAATGGAGTTGCATACAATAGATGTATGTATTGATTGTGATAAGAGGTGTATGAGCCCCCAATAAAATGATTAAAAAATAAATTTAGAGTCAAGTAAACTTGAGATCAAATGTTTGACTCTGCTATTAATATACTGTGAGGAAGAATTAATATAGGTGAGGAAGACACTCAAATCTACTTAAATCATAGAAGCAGCAATCACTTGGTCTTATATAATATCATTATAAGATATAATAGCCAATTAGTGATTTTCTAAACTTTAATTTAAATTCCATTCCAGGATTTTTCCAATAAAACCTAAATTACTTTTTAGATGGTAGTTTGTCTTCAAGTAAAATATTCTAATTAATTATGTAACTGAAGATTCTCTTCTGTATATGAAAACTGGCCACGTTTATACTTTGAGAGCTCTGATAACTGCTCATGTGATTAGGTCAATCGGTAATTCTCCTCTCCTTTACATGTGGCTGACTGTCATTGACTATTCACTAAGCTCATCTCCTAACTCCTCTGGGCGACCTTAGGAGACCGAGCCTAGAGTCTGTTAGGAAGAGCTGCTTTCCCCAAGGGCTCTTTTAATTCTTTTCATAGTATACTAGAAAGGACAGTGAGAAATTGGAAACCCAGTGACGCATTTTTTTCTTTTCCGCAGGAGTATATGCCTCTGAGAGGAGAAAGGAAACTTCTAGGTCTTTGAGCTAGACAAGATGCAGGTGATCTTGAGTGGCAGCAAGTGAAGACGTTTGCTATGATGAATTTGTTGCGAGTAGTTGTTGGTTTAGTTACTTCAAAGAGAGTACAAATTTATCCAACATTAAACTTCAAGTATGAGTTTTGTGTAGAGCAGACATTTAATAAAGTAGGAACTTAAACTTGAATCTTACCTACTGCAACTACTGACCCTGTAGCCTCTGCTGTTTGCAAATCCAGTTGTAGAACTTGACAGGTGGAGGGATATTGTGAAGGGAAAATGGAAGAATGTTGTTTAGAAAGCATTGTGTTTCTGGTTTTGGAGATAAAAATGAGGCAGTGGCTATTGGTGATGGTTACATAACATGATTAATATAATTAATGTCCCTGAATTATGCACAGGAAAAATCAGGAATGTTTGAATATATATCTTTATTTCAACAAGAACCATGCACAGATCAGTAAACCAAAAAATCCTCTCAAAGAGTCAATAATAAATAGGATTTTTTGATGTATGATGAAGAAGAAATTTCAACCAGAGATCATATTGGATATCTAGTCCAGGTAACACCATAAAACTCTGATTTGATCTCTCCTCCTTGGTCACAGATAAAACAAGAGGATATTAAAAAGGACTGGGTGGGGGAAGAGCTAGTTAGAAATACAAATAAACATCTTCATTTATCAAGAATGCAATACAAACATCATAAAGTGAATAAGATTGAATCTTCAGTTTTTGGTTTCTGACTTATTGGTATCAGCAAATTGGACTCTTTTAAGGAAAATGCTGGAAGAAGTGGAATTAGATGCCATAAATGGAAGAAAGATTACCTCCCCGGGTAAAGAAGGCCTAAAATAAAAACTGTAACTCTACATCTGACTTCTACTTAGGGCTTTAAGGAAGATGTGGGTTTAGAGAGAAAATAGAGGCTGACCTATTCATGAAAGGAAGAATATGGTCAAACCTCTCTGTGTCTTTGATGGAATCTGTCAGATATATTGTAAAATCTACAGGGTCTTCATAAGCCAGGCATCATACCTCTGGCTCTGGATTTGGATTCTGGAGAGCTGGATGGAGGCAACTGTAAAATTACTAAGTGGAATTGTGTTTCAAAGGGGAAAGATTTGGAAAAAACTAAAGGAAAAAATGCCTCATTCTTATAAGGTATCTGCAACCTGCCCTCTGAAATGAGTTATGAAAAATCTAATGTTACCAAAGACACATCACACAATTAATGGATATAACACTGCTATTGTTTTTTGCAATTGTGGCAGTCATGTAATCATGTCAATTTCAGGATTGGAAGTGTGGGGGTTGAGTCCAGCCTGTCAATCACCTCAGTGTGAGCATGGTTTTCTCCTGAGAATTCTGAGAAATCTTGTGGCATTTTTTCCCCCTTGGAAATGCTCTACTGGCAAGACACAAGACTCAGTCCTTGGGAGACATTGTAGCTGACAAGACAACATGGCAGCATGCTGATAGATTTTGAGTCCTGGAAACTGGAGGAGCTAGAGGAGAAGCCATGGGCTTGCCCTGATGGAACCAGAACGCTGAAGTTGGGAAAGGTACATTGTGATCCCTACTAGTGCTCAGATGTCTCACCACCACTGGACACACAAGACTCTGAACCCCCGGCCTGTGATTTTTCTGGTGTTGTTGGATGTGCTTCCAGAGTCTGAAGAAGAATTTATAGACTGGTATCAGACAAATGGGTTAATACTGAACTTATGGACTTGGACTGTACTGGGTTGGGATGCTTTCTCAATGTTCCATTTCTCTTATATGTAAACCTTTCCCTTATATACATATGCGTGTCTATGAATTTTGTTTCTCTAGTCTACCCTGACTAACACAGTCAGGGAGTAAAATTTCTTGATATGTCCCTTCTACTCATGTCTTGAAATGCCTATCAAATGATTGGGTGCTGTTGTTATTTTTGTTAGGTTTGATCAAACCCCTTCTGACTCAGCAATCATGTACACAAGAGAAGAGAACATTGCCCAGTCCTGGGACATCCTCACAATTCTGTTTGAACCCTTTGTTACAGCCATTGTGTCAATATTTCCCCTTGAAAGCCATCCTCATTTTCGGTGTCTCTCTACTTTACTAAGCATTATGTCTTTCTTCCCTACTAACTTGTCCAAAGTACATGTCAAGAGTATACTCATCTTTGTCTCTCAGGAACATATTGGCTTTACTTCTTCCAAGACAGATCTGTTTATTCTTTTGGCAGACTATGGTAACCTGTAATATTATTTACCAATGGGTTAGTCCAGGTAGACTAGAGAAACAAATTCATAAACATGCATATGAATATAAGGGAAAGGTTTACATATGAGGAATGGAACATTGAGAAAGCATCCCAACTCAGTTCAGTTCAAAGTCACAAGTCCAATATTAGCCCGTATGTCTGATACCAGTCTATGAAGTCTCCTTTCGACTTATGAAGCAAGTGCAATGACAGAAGGATAGTCACAGGCAGAGTCTTGTGTGTCTGGTGGCAGTAGAAGCATCTCAGCATTGGCAGGGGTCTCCCTGTGGCCTCCTAAGCATCTCAGCACTGGCACCTCCACATGGCTTCTCTGGACCCAGAGGTTTGGCTCCATCAGGGAAAGCCCATCCGGTCTCTCCTCCGGCTCCTCCATTCTCCAGGAATCAGGATCGCTCAGCATGTTGTCATCTCATCTTGTCAGTAGTTTGACTCCAGGAGAGAATGACTCACGCCTCTCTTCTTCAATTGGGAAATATAGTGATACTAGTCAGAATTCTCAGGAGAAAGCCATGCCCACACAGAGGTCTCATTGGCTATCTCCAGATTGGCAGGCTAGACTCCACTCCTAGACTCCCAATCATGAAATTGACCGCCACAGCCAAAATGATAGATGTATTGGATAGATTTTTCCTCAGTCTTCCTTATTCAATGTCCAACTTCCACATGTATATATTGTTGTTCTTAGGTGCCACTGTGTCAGCTCCAACCTTGAGCAACCAAACACAACACACTGAAACACTACCTGGTCCTGCATCGTCCTCCCAATTGTCCCCCTGCCTGAGCCCCTCATTGCAGCCCTTGTGCAAATCCATCATGTCCAAGGCATTTTTCTTGGTTGCTGCCCCTCCACTTTTCCAAACATGCTGTCCTTCTCCAGGGACTGGTCTCTTTTGACAATTTGTCCAAAGTATGTAGCA
The DNA here is from genome assembly GCA_004026705.1 of Nesogale talazaci. Taxonomy (NCBI): domain Eukaryota; kingdom Metazoa; phylum Chordata; class Mammalia; order Afrosoricida; family Tenrecidae; genus Nesogale; species Nesogale talazaci. Next base: position 28,984 of record PVJH01004894.1, on the reverse strand, counting down.
TGAAGTCTTGTTATGCTTCTAGGGAACAATCTGGTTTTACTTTTTCCAATATAGATTGGTTTGTCATTTTAGCAGGCCATGGTATTTTTAATATTCTGCTCCAACATCGCAACTCAAACGCATCTATTCTTCTACGGTCTTCCTTATTATAGTCCAACTTTTACATGCATATGAGGCAGCTGAAAGTACTCTGGCTTGTATCAGGCACAGCTTAATCCTCAAAGTAGCATCCTTATGCGTCAACATCTTAAAAGAGGTCTGGTGCAGAAGGGTTTCCTAAGGCAAAGCATCATTTGATCTCTTTATTAGGTATCCATGAGCACTGATTGTGGAGTCAAGCAAAACAAAATTCTTGCTGAATTCAAGTTTTCATATGTTTATTATGATATTATCTATAGAGTAGTAGAGACTTTGGTTTTCTTTGCTTTTTTGTAACTGGCATTTTATTTGTGGCTTTGAGATCAGTACAGAGATGTTATGAATCATTTGTATACAATTATTAATGCTCATACCCAAATTCTAAAATTGCATATAGATAAAACTTTTCTAAATTCCAGTGATGTTCCGGCTTTAAATTTGAAAGAAGTTATTTTAAAAGAGACTACCAAGTACCATTATATTTAACTGTTGACAAACTGTTGAACAATCCCACTAATTCAAAATTTAATCCTACACACTTACACACTGAAATGTTGAACCCTTCACAGCACACAACAGAGTTAGGAAAATTGGACTATCATGACCAAAGGTGTTACAGAATGCACACAGTTTTGAGAAGAAAGCCATAAAGACAGAATGGTTTTCAGACATAATTCTATTAAAAAATGACCACGTGGAAAGGAAATTTTAAATGCTCAAGTCATACAAATGTATGACGGTGACTCCAAATTGCCATAAAATCTGTTTTATATTAGGGATATTAAATATTCCTGTCCCATGGAATGCTATGTTAACACCCAAAACAGTCAAATCTACCCACAATTCAACACCCCTCTATTCCTTGTTGTACCCCGAAATAATCAGTAAATGATAACTGGGTCCACTGATAGACATGGTAGGTAAGCACTAATCACACTTGACTCCCCCCCCACCCCCCCACCCCGCCCCACCGCCTATCTGAGGCTGGACCCCCCTCAGTTGCTGTTGCTCTGTTCTCAGCTGGTAATCGCCCTCAGTTTCTTGGCTAGCTACCTCAGCCTGCTTTCTCTTTGCTCTCCTTTTCTCTTTTGCTCGGTTTTCTCTACATTGAGTTGTCATCCTTACTGAAAGGAGTAATACTTGCTTTTCATCAGCCAGTGCTTCAAGTTCTCCTAACTTTCACAAAGAAGGTAGTCTCATCTGCATACTGAGATTTGTTAATTGCCCTTCATCCTATCCTGATGACACATTTTTTCTCATGTAATGCAAGTTTTCCAATCAATCCTGACACACACCTTTCTTGATTTTAAATGATTTAGTTTGCCTTTGTTCTGTTTTCACAACTGCTTCTTGAAGTGTGGATTGGGCACATGAGAACCATGCCATATTCTGGAATTCTCATTTTTCTGTGAGATATCCATAACTTTTATGATCCACATAGTTGAACGCCATGTTTAGTCAATAAAACACAAGTAAACATTTTTCTCGTATTGATTTTTTTTGGGGGGGGGGGGAATCACTGCCTCTGGTGGTCGTGGGCGCTACCCGGTGCCACTCCTGAGAGCCACCGCTGGATTTGAACCACCAAGCCCACGGGCTGCAGTCCTGCACTCAACCACTTACGCCACCAGGGCTCAGCCCCAATTCTTTCATTTTAACATATGCCGACCGTGTTCTTCGTTTTTGGCTTTCTAAGATTATGTCTTTGCCCAGTTCATGATAATATTTGACTTTGTCTTTTCATGTTGCCTTTTGAACTTTTCTATTCAGCTCTTTGCTTTCATAATTTCTTCAATTTGCTTTAACTACTCTGAGATTAAGAGCAAATTTCATTGCCTCTTTTGCTATTCATTTTTTATTTGGAAGCTTATTAACAAATAATTTACATATAATTCAATACTTCAAACATTTAGTCATATCAGAAAATTGTGCAATCATCTCCACATCAACTTTAGAGCATTCCTCCTCCCCCATGGTAAAATATACTTTAAGATGATTCATGCAATTATAATCCAGTCCAATGCTCCCTCTCCCCTCCTGACATCATTAGTTACTCCCCCAATTCCTCTCTGTCAACCCACCTCCCTAGATTCCCAAGTCCCCCTGTTTCCATTATTTTCACTATGCATCCACAACTCCTGGGCTTCATAGCTGAGAGATCCAACAGAGAACAATAGAAAACAAAATCATGCTAACGTGGTAAGGCTAAGCCATAATAGTATACAGACTTGTGAGAAGGAAAAGACAGCCAGCAACAATGAAAAAGCCAGGGAAGACATTTCTGTCATGGAACCAGTAAGAGAAAATTGCACCCAGAACAAATTCAAGTTGTATATTGAGATAGTTAAGGTTAATTGTGCCAAGCTGGCCAATAAACACATGTGGGATTAATTGAAGGGTGGAGAGATAAATGACTCAGTGAGCCTTGCCTTTCCAGTTCTCGGGCCTCTTGCTCTCTGATGGTTGGACCAGGCTGCAGGTACCTTAGCGAGTTCCCTGTTTCAGCTTGTAAGACATCTCCAGGGAGAAGTCACACGGACTATGTTGAGTGAGCCCTGGTACTGGAGCAGCCAAGTGAGGCCCCTGCCAGTACCTAGATCCTTAGACACTCATTGATTTGACTTTCCTCCTGCAGTTTGCTTCATTGCATGTGTTTTGTAAGATTAAGGAGAACTTTGTAGATTGGTATTGGACATATGGGCTAATGTTGAACTTAGGGGCTTGGACAGCACTGGGTTGGGATGCTTTCTGAATGTACACTTACCCTTTACATAAAACGCTCTCCTATACATACGAGTTTCTGTGAATTTATTTCCCTAGTTTACTCAGACTAACACACATCAATAGGGTGGTCAGCTGACCAAGTGTCCAGCTCATCTGCATAAGCAAGATTACAGTGTTTCTGCCTGATAGGAAGGCTGAGCAAGACTCTTGCCTGTGGCTAGAGCACATCTGCCAGTGAGTCAGTCTGATCAGATACTCTGCAGATGGGCTTGGGGTTCTCGCCGTCTTGCGTGGCCCTCCCCGAGTTGGGTGTTCATATTTTTTCCTCTGATATTTTTCTCCTTACCCTATTCAAGTTTTGTAATTGTCATCTTTGGCTCATGCAAGTTGTGCTTCATCCATGTGAATTTTGTTGGCTCCTCACGTAGCTAGCTTGAATACAAACCTTTAAGGCCCCAGACACTATTCTACTCAATAACCAGTCACCATCTGGTTCCTTCACCACACTCTGTCACAGCCCCCTTCCTGTCAGTGATAGTTTCCTTTAGGTGAGTGTGTAGCAGAGTCATGATGCGAGAACTAATTGTTCTAAGTTGGACCTAGGATTTAGTGTGAGCCCCAAACCCATTCTTGGATTGATGCCATTTTTTTTCTTAATTTGGTGTAACTTGGGAACCAATACATACGTCATATTATCCATAATTCAAACATGTCAACATAATTGTACAATTTCTTCCATAACCAAACATGTTTTTCAAAACATACTTTTCCTTACTGAACTTCTTAACATCATCTCCCTCTTATTGCCTCTACCCCTCTTCATCCCCCCTCCTCCAAACTGCTGTTATACTTTCTTTCCATGTAGGTTTAACACCCCTGGGATTCATTTTCTGAACAACACATTTTCTGAGCAAACAACAGTTTCAAGAGGGCAAGTCCCAATGATGACACACCTCTGAGGTACAACCTAATAAGAACAAACATAAGCAGAATATAGCAGAATGATCACCACAGGATTGCTGAGATAAGTTTTAAGTCCTCAGTTTACAAGTGTGTCTGGGGTAGTTTGTGGTTCACCCGCTGGAGTTCTCATGTGGAGATCTCATCGTCTCCTCAGTGCAGCCTCTGGAGCATGCAGTGCAACCCAAAGATACAGAATCCAGCATCCCAGTATTCTGCAGCATCCAGTCTGGGTTCCCAGGATACCGCCCCAAATGCCTAGTTCAATTCTGCCCTCACGCTGCACTGCTCCCACAGACCTTCCCTCCCAAGTGATCCAAAGGATATCCGCAGAGTCCTGACGGTCAGCTCTCTCTCTCCTCCCTCCAACAGACACACTCCTTTATGTTCTCCCTGACTTGGCAATTCTCCCTCCCTTCTCCTGTGTTGCCTGTCCCATCAGTAAGTCTCATCATTCCTCTGACAGGGTTGCCTCCCTCTCCAGGAGCCTTCACCCCTCCTCCCCTTCCCTATCTGCGTGGCTGCCACTCCCAACCCCCAGGTGCCTTCCAGCCAAATGACCTCTGCTATACTCACCTGGAGTGGGTGATGTGCGGCCCATTGGCACTGATGCAGCTCTTTGTTCTACAGACAGAAGACCGGAATACCTGCAAGCTTGAGCTTGCGCATGCTCTGCTACTTTTTCCCACAGCAATGGACTCCCAGCATCTGTCCTTTAGAGCTTGACTCATTTTACTGTGCATAATGTCTCACAGATCCCTCCAAGAGTTGAGATGTTTCATTGCTGGCTTTTTAAAGGATACATAGTATTCTATTGTGCATATGTACCAGAGTTTCTTTACCCTCTATTGATAGGAATTTAGACTGTTTCCAGCTTCTTTCTACTGTGAACATGCTGTGATGAACACGGGGAACAAACATCTGTTGTGTTCTGTTCTCACTTCTTTTGAGTCTATGGTATTGCTGGGTCATATGGTAGTTTAATTTCCATTTGTCTTAGGTCAAGATATCCATTTAAATCTTTTTTTTTTCTTTTTAATGACCCTTTGCTTTCTTTATGTATGCTCTTCTCTCTGCCTTTCCATGACTCCTCAGAGTTGTGGTCATTAGTGCTTAATGAATGAAATCTCTTTTTGAGATGATTGGATCAGACTATGAAAATAGACACTTTTTAATTGAGGGAATTGGTCAATTTTAGTTACCTCCCATTGGCTAGAAGTGTGAGCCATTTTGGAACAGGATCAAAGGCCATGGCCATCCAATGGGCATGTTCCAGAAAGCTTTCCGAAGTGGCCCAAGACAGACAGAGTGAGAGGAGCAGTGCCAGGACTCTGACTTGTGCGACAGAGACCTGGGGTGCACATGGCTGAAAGCTGAATTCCAGAGACATACTTGGTGGCTGTCTGGGAAGTTACATTGCTGAGACTCATGACTGCATATTGACTATTTACTGATTGTGATTTGCAGCAATATGTTGAGATACTTAAAGTTTATTGTGCCATTCTGGCCGATAAACACATGTGGGATTAATTGAAGGGCAGCGAGATAAATGGCTCGGTCATTCTTACCTGTGTAGTTCTTGGATCTCTTGCTTTCTGATGGTAGGAGCTGGATGCGTTTGCTTTAGCCAGTTCCATGCTTTACCCGACAAGGCTCACGTTGTGCAAGACATCCTTGAGAAGAAGCCATAGGGGCCCATGCGATGCAGCCCTGGGTGCTGGAGCAGCAGCGTGGAGACCTGGGCCAGTGCTGAGATGCCCACACACGCACTGATTCAGCTTTCTTCCTGCAGTTGGCAACATTGCATGTGTCTTGTGAGATGGAGGAGGATTTTGTGGATTGGTGTTCGACATGTAGGCTAATGTTTGGACTTGGGGGCTTAGGTAGCAGTGGGTTGGGATGCTTTCTAAATATACATGTACCCTTTATATAAAACTCTCTCATATATATATATATATATATATATATATATGAGTTTTTGTGCATTTATTTTTCCAGTGTTCCCAGACCAGCACACATGTTAGCTCTCATAATATGCGGGGGGGGGGGAGGCGGGCACCACCACTGAGGTGACTCTGATTAACAGTGCCTGCATAGGACAGGGCAGACCTACTCCTCTGGGTTTCTAAGATGGTTCTCTTTACAGGAGCAGAAAGCCTCATCTTTGCCCTCAGATTGACTGGTGGTTTCTTAACTGCTGACCAATTCTGTCCAATTCATAGCCTACCAGGACATGAGGGGTCCCTCTCTCCTAATAAAACCCCTTCATTGAGAAGATTGTCTCTGACTTCTGTGTGGTCATTGTAATGAGCTATCAAACCCAGCATAGATACAGAGTAGCTTGGGTGGAACCATTGGTTCAAATATAGGTAAATTATATCATTATAAATAGGGGGGAGTACAGATTGGGGACCCAAAGCCCATCAATAGGTGAAGTGACAATCTCTTACAGAAGGGTTGCAGGGAGGAGATGAGCCAGTTAAAGTACAGTGTAGTAACAACGAAATATGCATCTTTCCTCTAGTTCTCAAATTCTTTCTCACACCCACCATCATGCTTCTGGTTCTACCAGACAAGTCCGGCTAGAGCAGAGGATGTACACTGGCGTTGGAAACATGGGGAATTTAGGATAGATGTTCCCTCAGGATGAGTGATGGGAGTAGTGATACTGGGAGGGTGGAGGGGTGGTGGAGTAGAAAGGGGGAACCAATTTCAGGGATCTACATATAACCTCCTTTCTGGGGCATGGCCAACAGGGCAGTGAGTAAGGGGACACATTGGACAGTGTACGATATGGAATAGCAATTTGCAAATTATTAATGGTTCATGAGGAGGAAGGGAAATATGGGAAGGTAGAACTGGGGACCTAAGTGGAGGGAGGATGCTTTGAGAGTGATGATGGCAACAAGTGTGCAAATAAGGTCTGCATACAATTGATGTATGTATGGATCATGGGGGGAGGTGTATGAGTAACCAATTAAATGATTCATTTTTTTAAAAGGGGGAGGAGAGGAAAGAGAAGCTTATACCAAGGACTCAAGTGGAAAATGTTTGGAAATGAATGTGTCAACATGTGTGTAAATGTGCTTAATACAGAAGATGTATTGAATGTTATAATCGCTGTAAGAGACCCCAGTAAAATTATTTAAATAAAAAAAGGGTAAAAAAGGATGAAGCATGGAGGGATACCTGACAGCTGCCACATGACAATGGGAAATCCAGAGGTGGTAAGGTGATAAGGTCCCCATGGCATTTACTGCAGCTTTAATTCACAACATAGCTTCACGATGTATAAAACCTGAATTTCCAGAATTAGAATGACTAACAAATAGGTCCACAATCACAGTGAGAGAGTGGGATACATTTCTATCAGAATTATATAGATGAAAGATATAAAAATTCATAATGAAAGAGAAGAGATTTTTTTTATGTGCCTTTCAGGTTGGAGGTATGTTAAAACATTGGCCTTCCATACAGGTCTTTAAGATCTTGCACATGGGTCTGGGGGCTCTTGAAAGTCCTTCCATGTCCTTGCACGTGTTTCCATTTGTAAGCTGCCTGGAACATAGAAAAAGGATCATTTGCCAAATGATGAATGGCAAAGAATTTGAAATATATATAATATTTAGTATAGAGAAAGGGAAAAGGAAGCAGGGTATATTTAGACACTGTGTCAACATTTGAATTGGTATGGTACTACTTTTTAAAGGTCCTGGGATTTTGCATATATTTTAACAGTTATATTTGTTTAGCTAAAGTGTAAAATTAGATGTACAACTATATATGCATACTGATATTAATCATTTCATTATGTGTAGCAGACATAAATGGAAAATAACCTAGATATCAAAAATTATAAAACTGATGAACACATTTTTGCCATTCTATAATGCTCAATTTAAATACATATAGAAGTGGCTCAGCAAATAGTGGTGATGAAACTCTGCAAATGTAGCCTTATGGAAAGATTGTCAAGTGAAGCGTTCCTTTCTCATTTAGAACACTGTTTTAGAATCCTATCAGTACGAGGCCTTAGCTTCCATAATGAAGAAAAGAAATAAAAAAAACTTGTTATTAATTTATGAGCCAGATTGGTCATTGAAGAACAGCTAATGATATAGAAAAAGATTCTTCATAGATTGTTAAGGGGAAAACATAGAATATCAAGAAGTATTCATGTGAAATCTAATACTTTTAAAGAAAGATTTTAAATAAATATGTACACATGTTTGCATACATGTATGTAAAATATTGAAATGAATATAAAAGCAATCATTTCTGATTATGACATTTTCCTTTTTTAATGAGAGAGCTTCAAAGATTTTGTGGAAATGGAATTGAAAGATTATAATTTCTCCATTATCTTTTTGAATCTCCATTTTTTCCAGAGTGAAAGTGCACTAGTTGGTAGTTGTATTAGTCTGGGTAGACTGGAGAAACAAATTCATAAACACACATATGTATATAAGAGAAAGGTTTATATGCAAGAGGAATGGAACATTGAGAAAGCATCCCAACCCAGTCCAGTCCAAGGTCATAAGTCCAATATTAGCCAATATATTGATATCAGTCTATAAAGGCTTCTTCTGACTCATGAAGCACGTGCAATGACACCAGGACAATCCCAAGCCAGGGGTTCCAGAGACTTGTGTATCCAGTGGCAGTAGAAGCATCCTGGTGCTAGCAGGGGTCTCTCCATGGCTTCTAATTTCCAGGCATCAGGGTCTATCAGCAGTATCCATTGGTGGTAGAACTATCTCAGCGCTGGCGCGGGGTCTCTCTGTGGCTTTTCCAGCTTCTGAGTTCTGGTTCCATCAGGGTAATTCCAGTTCCTAGGACTCAGGGTCTACGCTGTCATCATGTCTTGTCAGTAGTGCCTCTCCAAGGAACTGAGTCTATAGCCTCTCACTTCTAATGGGAAATACCACGAGATTTCCCAGAATTCTCAGAGAAAGCCATGCCCACACAGAGGTCTCATTGGCTATCTCCAGATGGACAGGCTAGACTCAACTCTGGCACTCCCAATCATGAAACTGACAAATGAGTACATGACCGCCACAACAGTAATAAAAACTAACTTAAAATTTTCTTTCATTCTTGAAGTTGTAGCATATAACAATTCTTCCTCACAACGAATTTCTCTCTCCTATGACTGTCTTAGGTGTCTGAGACGCTTTCCTTCCATTTAACAGAGTTTGACTTTTGCTAGAGTAATCTGCAGATGTGTGTCTTCTCCCAAGGAGACTGAAGTTGCTGGAATGTAGTGACTCATATTGCCCAATACAAGTGGATTTCACTTACTAGATGCTAGGGAACATTTTATTGAATTGAATTGAATGGCATTTTGACAAACAACTTTCATCTAAGTCGGAGAGCAATAATTCCATGTAACCTCATACTCGAGTTCAGAGCTAGTAATTGGAAACTCTGATTCCACGTAGCTATATAAATTTGAAAGGGAGGGGAGAAGAAAAAAACTGGCTTGAACTTCTTCAATCCCTTTGAAGGGATGTCCCTGCATAACATTTTCGTTTCATACCAACAATCACAGAACTTTTACTTTCATTGTTTGGAACTTGGTGAGATGGACACTTTTGGTTGAATAGACAGTTCAGTTAGGGTGAATAATTTAGGGAAGAGTTTTCCAGTTTTCTGCCTATAGCTGAGGAAGGGCTTATCTTTTGAAAAATTCTTAAAAAGGGCAGATGTGGGCTATGCTCTCCTGTAAATCCTGAAGGACAGTGCTGTGACATTGTGAGGGGAGGCCCAGAGGAAATAATTTCTTCAGGTGAACATCTACTTCCTGGCCTCATTGTCACTCACTGTGAAAGCTCTCTCTTGAGGAAAGCAGTTTCCTACCCTCTTGCCCTTACTTGTATCTCCAGGACTAAATTCTGAAAGAGGACATATGATAAAGACATCTACATTCAGACCCAGAAATAAAGTGAAAGAGAGTTAACAGCCCTCCACCCCACCCCACCAGACAAACAAAGAAAAACCAAACCCATTACTATTAGTTATTACTGACAAGACTCAACCTAGAGATAAGTGTAGAACTGCCTCCAAGGGTTTCCAATACAGGGAACATTCCAGAAGCCAAGGGGATGCCTTTCCATGGAGCAGTGCTTGGTTTCACATACTGCCCTTTTTGTTAGCAGTCATCTACTTAGCCACTGCATCACCAGTGCTCCTGAGAACTGTCTAGAGCTTACAAACTTGAGAGGTTAGTGTTGGGATGAGCAAGGCTCTGGTACTGAAGAGTACAGTCAACATTCTTGTCAGAAGAATTAATTAAAGCCTATTACCAGCTAGTTATTTTTTACATTTATTGAGTAGGACAGTTAATGCATTCAGTTACTAACAGAAAGGCCAGAGATCCCAGTTCAGTAAGCAGTACCTGAGAATGAAGGTCTTTTGATCTCACACTGAAAAATTAACCACTGAAAATCTTCCACAGCACAGTTCTACTGATGCTCACGAGGTTGTCATGAGTCCAAATGGACTTAGTGACAACCGATAAATGTTTTTAAGTGCAGTATTAAATACAAACAACAAATCAAGATGCTGAAGTCTGTCTGTTATTGTTCTGGTTTTACACTTGTCAATATCAAACCACCCTAGAAAGGAGAAGTGTCTCCCTTTTGACGATTTTCAGAGAAGGAAAGCATATGGGTTTTCTTTGTAAACTATTCTGGAATAGAGAAATACTTGACTAAAACAAAGATGGGCATTACAGGCAGACAAGAAAATTTAGATACATGCAATTTGGTTCCATGCTTAATAGACAGGGGACTATAGTAATTGTTCTCTGTATCATAAAGCTTCATATACATGACAATTGGTGCCCGAACCATGGATATAATCACTAGGGAGATGCTAACTGCATATTTAGAAGAGGATGAACTGCAAATGTTGTAGCACACAAATCTTCCTACTGTCTTTTCTCCATGGTAATTAATCTATTCTTCCCTATTTCTTTCCTTCACACTCAACATTTTTAAGTCCATAATAATAGAAACATGGGATGTTATAGCAGGAGAAGATTTCTCAGATCATCTAGACTAGCCTCACAATTTTCCAGATTAGAAAACTAGAGGATTAAAAATTTCATAAAAGATCTAGTACAGAATCCAAAGCAAGAACTTTTAGTTCCTGGCTTTTCAACACTCTTCTACCTCTATGGTTGTATGAGGACGTTTCAAGTAGAGACATATGAACATCAGGAGCTGAGTTAATCGTTTGCAGATCATAAATGTGTTTGTCATGACTGCATGCTATTGGTGCATGATGAGATAAATAAATAAATTTAAAATGGTAGGCTTTTAGAGACTTTAAGCACAATTTCACAGAATAATTTATATTGATGTTAATAATAAATTGACTGGATTTGTGTTGTTTATGTCTGGTTTTACAGTTTTTCTACTAATTCATTTTTATCTGATTTGATTAAAGCATTGGTCTTCAGTCGACTTAAACTAACTGACTGCACACCAGAAGACATGAGCAGTTTAAATGAGGCGCTGGGTTTCAAAAACAATTAATAGAACAGGATGTTTACAAATTCATAAAAATATTTAAAAGCAGCGAGCTTTGCACTTTCATTTTTAATGAGCTCTGAATACTTTATGTGAGTAGTTTATAGGAAGTAAAGAAAAATATTGAATGAATTACAATACACTTTCATGTCCTATATTAGTCAGTTGCAAGTATCTAAAGTTCTTTTAGAAATGTGACTGACTTTCCAAAGTTTAAAAAACCAGTAGGGCAATCTATGATTCTAGTAAATGTCCCAGCATATATTTTATACATAGTCAAGTCCATCTTGTTTTTCTTTAATTTGAATTTCCTCCCAGTCTTACTTTATCACTCCTTACTTACACAACTAAATTTATTCTAATCACTAGTTGTTAGGGATCCCATTATGCCACACCAGATCCTACATTGAAATTCTGACTCCATATCTGTAAACATCCTGGTTGGGAAGATAGCTTTCTTTGTTATGCTAATTGGGTCATATCCGAATAGGGTGGATTCTACATCTAATCAGTTCTGAGTTATGAAAAAAGCAAAGTGAAAATAGAGAGATACTTGGAGTCCAGTTTTATCATGATTGTAGAGATTTAATTCAATCCTCTGGGCTTTTGTTTTTCCTTTCTCTACATTTAATAAACATTTTCAGGCCTAAAAATAATTCAAGAATGTTTGAGCATAATATTAATTCAATGAAATATTTGTGGATAGTTACCCCAGAACTGATAATCACTTACTGATAGCTGTTCCTCAGATATTGCAATAATTTACTAACCCATATGTTGAAGTAAAGGAACATTCCCAGCAATGTTAACTATGTTAACCTGAGAGAAAGCATACCTCTGAACATAAAAAAAATTCTAGGAATAGTGAACAAGAGGGCTGTAATAAAGACTATTTGTGGTTCTTGGTCAAAAGAAATAAAGGGAACACATCTGGAAAAAGAAGTGAAACCCTCTTTACTTGCAGATAATATGATTTTCTATAGAGATAACCACAAGGAGGTCAACAAATGATTGTATGAAATAATTCAGAGATTTTTTTAAAGTAGCAGGGCACAAAGATTAACAAGCAGAAATCAATTGTATTTCTACCTACTGGTGAAAACAGCTTCAAAAAAAAGAAAAACCACACAAAGTACACAATACTATTTACAATAGTCACGCAAAATATTAAATACTTACTAATGAATCTAACCAAGTAAATAAAGGACTTTTATAAAGAAAACTACATAACATTATTATAAGCAACCAAAAGAAGCTGACACAAATAGATAGATATCATATATTCATGGTTTGGAAAACTTAATATTCTGAAATTTTCAATCCTATCTAAAGCAATCTACAAATACAATGCAGTTCTGATCCAAATACCCACATCCTTCTTTCAAGAAATGGAAAAACTCATTGTCAACTTCATATGGAGATGGCAGAGGCCTAGAATAAGCACAGAACTTCTCCACAAAAAGAGAACAAGAGAGGAGATTACACAGTCATAGTAGAACTGAAGAAGAATGGAACAGGGCCTATACTTTGCTGACATGCATGTGTTAGTCCGGGTAGACTAGAGGAACAAATTTCATAGACACACATATAAATATAAGAAAAGGTTTATATATACAAGGGGAACAGGGCATTGAGAAAGCATCCCAGCCCAGTCCAGCCCAAAGTCATAAGACCGATATTAACCCATTTGCCCGAAATCAGTCTATAAAGTCTCCTTCCAACTCACGAAGTCACAGTTCAGGGGGTGCAGAATACTGGCGCTGGCAGGGGTCTCCACATGGCTTCTCGCTTCCAGGGTTCAGGGTCCATCAACAGCAGAAGCAACTCATCGCTGGCAGAAGTCTCCATGTGGCCGCCCCAGTTTCAGAGGTCTGGCTCCATTGGGGCAAAGCTGTGTGGTCTCTCTGCCAGCTCCTCCTGCCTCCTGGATGACCCCATCCTGTGCTGTCCATGATCAATTGTCTCTGAAACTAACTCCAACAACTGGGGAAGATAGCTTCTCATCTTCACGAGGGCAATATCGTGAGATTTCCCAGCAGTCTCAGGTGAAAGCCATGCCCACATAGAGGCCTCACTGGCTACTCAATGGCTGTCTGCAGATTAACAGGCTAGACTCCACCCCTACATTTCAATCATAAAATTAACTTAAGCACATGACTGCCACAATGCACAAAAACTAACTCAAGAAAGATTAGATATCTAAATATAAATCTTAGCACTGATGAGAACATCAAGGAGAAAATTGGGAAACATGTTTAAGGGTTTATTACAAGATATTCATGTACCATCAAATATAATACAGGAAGCACACACAATGGAACACAAAATTGGTGACTAAGATCCATTAAAAATGAAGCCCTTCTATACATAAATAGAGTAAAATGAGAAACCACTGACTGTGAAAAAGTCTTTCGTAATGACAATGGAAAAGGGTCTAATTATGAAAATCTATAAAATTCTGCAACAGCTCAAAGAGAAAAAAACAGTTAAAAGGTAGGGGAAAGGCATGGATATACAATTTACAATATTGTGATAAGTGACAACACCCACATAGCTAACAAACATATAAGGAAATGCTTACAATTACTAGCCATTCAGGAGATACAAACCAAATGATGAGATATCACCATATACCCACAATAATATCCCAATTGAAAAAGAAAGGAGAACGGCAAATGCTGTAGAAGGTGCAGAGATATGGGAACTGTCCTATACTCTTGGTAGCCTGATACATATGTACAACCATTGTGGAAAGCAATATGGAACTACATAAAACAACTGGGAATAGAAATATCATACGACCCAGCAGTGTTTTACTGGGCAGATACTCCAAATAAATAAGAGGTAGAACAAAAAAAGACTTATGCTATCCTATTATCATTGCAGCACTGTTCACTATAGCAAAAAAACCTGGAAGCTAGAAGAATGAATGAAGAAACTCTGGTAAATATGCACCACAGAATACTATCCATCCCTGAAAAACAATGAGGAAAAACCATGAAATACCTCATGATATGGATAGACCTAGAAATCACTATGCCGAGTGAAGTTAATCACCAAAGCATAAATATTGTATGAGTAGGGCTGAGCACCTGTGACGTAGTGGTTGTGCACGGGACTGCGGCCCACTGGGATGCAGGTTCAATTCCAGCAGTGACTCCACAGAGGCAAAGGTTGGGTCTCCTATTCCCATCACCAGAGGGCAGTGATGCCTAACAAAACAAAACAAAACAAAACAAAACAAAAATATTGTATGAGTATACTACTACAAACTATATGTCAAGAAGAATGAAAACTTTTGCTCTTAGGCATATAATCTACCCAAGCAACAAGGTAGAGAACTTGGCTAGTGCCCACAAACCATACATATATCAACACTTTAATATGCACGTCTTTAAAACCACTTTAACAGAGGAGACCTCACCTCAACAGGGTCAGTTAGTCAAGATTGGAGAGAAAGACAGAAGATCATTCAGTTGCTGCTATACAATATTGTGATAAGGTCAGCCCAAATCAATAGGCAGTCCCACTAGAGTGATACATGAAGCCTAGAAAAAAATTTATATCAAGATGGGGCAGATGTTTCAGAGAAAGTGATTACATTTCTGATGGTGGGTACACCAGGAGGAGCAACCTTCAGTTGGGAAAAGTTAAACAAAACATTCAATCATACTTTGAAAGAACCCAAGGGGTTACTACACCAGGTACAATGTTCTTAATTGTACATCTTGACCCAGTTGCTAGTCAGCTTTTGGTGACACAGTTTGTGTGCAATAGAGTACGGACACTTGAACTTTAGATTCTTTCAATGTGAGGTGCATAACATCATTCATTGGACACACTGGAAGGACTCACTGTGGAAACTTCAAAAAGTGAAATGGACTTTAACCTCAGACTCACTTGTTTTTTGTTTTTTGTTTTCTTTTTTTGGGGGGTGCATCACTGCTCTCCAGTGGTGGGAGTAGGAGGCCCAGCCCCACTGCTGGAATTGAACCTCCATCCCAGTGGGCCACAGTCCCGCGCACAACCACTACGCCACCGGGGCTCAGCCCCCCTCAAACTCACTTGTAACAGATTTATGAAACTGAAAATCTACCTCAGATTTATGGCTGAAATTCCCTAGAGAGGAAACAGGTTATGGAATTGGGAGTCATTAGACTTTGATTCAGATCCCTCCATTGAGGGTTCCCAGTGAGGGGTGGGTGGGATATATATTTTATAATGCTCTCTGATTTCTTATTAAAAGTATTATTCTATTAATCTGGTAAGCATATTCTTTCTTTGTGCATAAACTCCTATTGTTCATACAAATGATATCCAGTTACTTATGTGTTCAATCTGCACAAGTCAACAATTCATGTGCTGTGGGCTGAAGTTGGCTTATACTTGTATAATTTCACTTTCTCAACCGTGTTTTAAGTTCAATATCATTGGCTAGATTAATTACACAATCAAAAGAATGACCTTTTGTCTCAAGGGGATGAGTGATAGTGTTCTCCATCATAAAAGAATGATAATGTATTTAAAATTAAATATATGTATATCTATATAGACATAAATATGTACCATAGATATATGAATCTAGTCCTAGTCCTGGTCCACTTGATCCTAGTCCCAGTCTAGGAACAATTAAACAAGAAACAAAGAGCTCACTGCCATAGAGCTGATGACAGCAACTCATAATGACCCTATAGGACTCAACGTTCTTGTGAACTTCTGAGACCATGACTCCTTACAGGAGAAGAAAACCCTGTTTTTCTTCTTTGGAGTTGACTGATGGGTCAGAATGTCTGACCTTGTTGATTTCAGCCCAATGCATCATCAATAAGCCACCAGAGCTTATCACTTGTGAAGACCTAATTTCCAGAGTGCTAGAGATGACAGCAGAATCCCCAAATCCATTTGCAGGGTCCTTACCAGGTTTAAGTTCCCAGTGAATTCCCTCTGACCATAGGAAAGTGAATAGTCTTGCTATCAAACAGAGAGCATTGTAAACTCCATAATGTCAGGTATAGTTAAATGTAATAATACCTTGTCATTTGTTCTCCCTTTCAAGTCAGTTTAATGTTTTCAGTTTTTAATATTTTCTACTGTCTTTTTGTTTGAGACTTTCCCATTTTATATAGTCCTTGTTTTTGTGTTTTGTGTTTCTTTGTTTTCTTCCTGTTTTTATTTAGTTTAAATTTCTCTATGTGAAATCCAGGATCGGTAGATTTATAGAGACAGTAGCTGGACAGGGTTATGGCAGAAGAACATGGCAGCAAAAGGTGTACTAACAACAATGAACATGAGAAGAAAATGTTCTGAAATTTATTCTGATGAAGATTGCACAAATATTCTTAATATGATCAAAAATTAAGTTACATTATAGGGAAATACATGGACAATAGATTATTAAAACAAAAGGCTACCTGTGTCTCCCACATCTATGCAATGACATTTGGAAGAGAACTACCTAACCAAATAAGTGGAAGAGTTCATGTTATATGAATCCTAAAGAAAGTTGATCTAGTAAAATATAAAAGTTTTCAATATCACACACTAGTACAGTCTTGTTGGTGATAATTCAAGACAATTATAGCAGTAGATATATAAAGACCTGCCACAAATTCAAGCCAGATTCAGAAGAGAACATGGAAATAAAAGACATTAAAATAAGAAGACAAAGTGACCTGTGAAATGACATCAAGAACGTAATACATGAACAAAACAAAAGGTCATTAAGAAGACAGGAGAGAAAAGCTCAAAATGAACGTCAGACGAGATTTGGAAACTTGCTCTTAATCTTAGAGTAGCTAAAACAAATGGAAGAAATGATGTTGTCAAAGAGTTGAACAGGAAATTTCAGAACCCATTTTGTAAATACAAAATAAATGTTATAACAAAATCTGCATAGACCTAGAGTTAAGAAACCAAAAAGGAAGAATAAGCACAGCATTTCTTAAGCTAAAGAACATAAGAAAGCAATTTTGGCCTTAAAGGCAATATTTAGATATTCTATAGACACAATACTAAATGAAGCTGAAAGCATAAAAAGAAGATGGATAGAATACACCACAGTCAGTGTACTAAAAAGAACTGGTGGGAATTCAACCATTTCCAGAGGTAGCATATGCGCAAAAAACAATGGCATTGAAAGAAGAAATCCAAACTGCAGGGAAAGCACTAGCTGAAAAGAAGACTCCAGGAATTTATGGAATACCAATTGAAATGTTTCAGCAAGCTGGTGAAGAACTGGCAGCACTCGTTTGTCTATGGCAGGAAATTTTCAAGACAGCTGCTTGGCCAACTGCCTGGAAGATATGTGTATTTGTACCTATTCCAAAGAAGGCTCCAATTAAAGAATAGTATCATTGAAATCACATGCAAGTGAAATTTTGCTAAAGATCCTCCAATAAGGGTTATAATTATAATACATTGATAGGGAGCAGCCAGAGATTCAGGCCAGATTCAGAAGAGGGTGTGGAACAAGGGCTATCATTTCTGAAGTCAGATGGATCTTCCCTGAAAGCAGAGAATACTGGAACGATATTTTCTGTGTGTTTTATTGATGATGTAAAGACATTCAACTGTATAGAGAATAACAAATATTAATAATCTTCAGAAGAGCAGGAGTTCCAGAACACTTAATAATGCTCAAGAGGCAGTTGTGTGCAAAGAACAAGGAAATATTGATTTAAAATCAGGAAAGGTATATGTCAGGGTTGTATCTTCTCACCATAATTATTCAATCTGCATGCTAGCAAATAACCAGAGAGAATTGATTATATGAAGAAGAATGTGACATTAGGATTAGCAGAGGCTTATTAACAAGCTGAGATATACAGAGGACATATACCTGACGTTCTGAGAATGAGGAGAACATGAAGTATTTGCTAATCCAGATCAAGGTATACAGCCCTGGTCACAACGCAATATAATCTCCATGTCTCTTTGTCATGGAGTTAATGCTGATTCATAGAACTATAATCAATGCTCATGGAAGTAGAGGTCAAGAGATCAAATGGCACATTGCATTAGTTAAATCTGTTGCCCAAGACCTCTTTAAAGTAAAGAAAAGCGAGTCTATTACTTTGAGGACTAAGGTGTGCCTGACTCAATTTTCAATTGTCCCATACACGTGTGCAATTTGGACATTCAGTAAGAAAGACTGAAGATGAACCAATACATCTTAATTATAATGTTGGGAAAAAATGTAGTACTGTAGACTGCCAAAATAACAAGCAAATCTGTCTTGGATGATCCTTAGAAGTAAAGGTAGCTAGGCTTCATCTTACTCACTATGGGCATGTTTTCAGGAGATACCAGACCTTGGAAAAGAATAACATGCTTGATAAAATTGAAGGGCAGTTTTTTTTAAAAGGAAGATGTCTGACAAAATGGATTGACACAGTGGCTGCAACAATGGGTTCAAGTTTGACAGAGAGTGGGAGGATGGCTCAGGACAGTTGTTATGCTCCTGACTACAGGGCTGCGCTGAGTTGGTTCTAACTAACTCTCAGGCACGTAACAGCAACGCCTCACTTCATCAGTTCAGAACCATGATACAATCGGAAGTGTCATCAGTGGAATAGGCCAATTTATATAAGTTGACAATGTGGAAAATCTAGCTAACTTCTTTTTACTGGCCCACATCCTGCATCTGGCTATTGACTAAGCCTTAGACATCTCCCCAATCTACCATTTTGCCTGCCAGCCCTGGATTTATTCAAATCCAACTTCCTGGAATTTTTCTCCTTCAAGACTGTGATCTCTTGCTTCTTCTTCTTGCTTCCTTTTTTTTTTTTTGGCTCTAAAAACCCTCAAGCTTTGTGGGAACAGGTCCTGCATGCAGGGGAGTGAGGGTGATGGAGTCACCGATGCATGCCACAGACTCCGGAAACCAGGCTCTAATGGCACAGATCTATTTTATTGTTAACTTTATACAGTTTTTATAAGAAGTATAAGCCAATCAATGATTATTATGCTTATTTCCTTGTGCTTACAACATATCTTTATAAGGTTATTTTAATTGTGCTGGGAGGAATTGGCAGGCCTTGCTGTGGGCTAAGACAAGCAAAGGAATGCTGACGCTTACAGTGCTGACTTGTCTCAGGGTCATCTTTGTGTTTCACCAGTGTGCTGGGAGCCACTTTAATAGAGAGATGGTTTGCTGCTTCTCAGGCCTGCTCAAGGAGGCTAAGTAGCATTCTGTACTTTCTACGCCATTCCTCCCATGTTAGGGTTCTCTAGAGAAACAAAACAAGAACACTAATAATTCTCTCTATGTTTATATAGATAGAAAGATATCTAACATAAGATATAAACAGTTAACTAATCTATAATGCAGTACAGATGGCTTGGTGCAGCTCACTTGCATGAGACAGCTAGGACACTGGCAGTTCTTCGGGTCTTGAGAGGGCCCCCGAGTAGTCCCCTGTAGCGCAATTCAAACTATCCGGCCACACGTAGCAAGCAGCAATGCAGGTCACCAACAGTCAGTCATTTGACAGTGTCCAACAGTCCCCACCTCAAAAGATGTATATTGCAGGAGCATGGGTAAGCAGGGCTTGAAGGAACCTCAGCTCGCAGCAATGCAGTCCACAGATTAGGTGTTCCACAGGTAGTGTAGCTTGGAGAACCAGGTACAGGACAAACAAGACAGCCGGCTGGTCTGAAGATCCAAGAGCAGGAGAGTAAGGGCGGGGATTGCAGAGCTATTTATATCTCCGCCCTACAATTGATCTTACGTGTATTCATTGTGTTGTCACAACAAACCTACCTATCTTCTTTGGCCAGGTTGGCACAACAGACCTACCTACCACCCCTTGCCAACATGGCACCAGCACACAATTCTTCAGCCATATAAAATTTCCAGACATCAATGAAATCAAACTTACACTTAACAGCAAACATCTATCACACATATAAATGAGACCACACTGAGCCCAGTTGTAGTTGATATATCATACATGAACAAAGAATATTCAATAAGCTCATAAGAAGAAAGTACACAATCACAAATCTCGCTTTTGCAATTGATCATGTGGTTATAGCTGATAGGTAGAACTACCTTCTTCTACTATCCATTCAGTATTACCTTTGCCCTCAGCAATCAACTCAGCTAGATGTGATTTTTTGTTTAATGGGTGACCCAAACCTTCATTCCTGAAGGTTTTAGGTCATTAGATGTCCTGTCATGATGGGGTTGCTATAATTTACCATTTACTTTTATCACAGGGCATGGTAGCACTAAGAGTCGGCCTGTGGGATTCCTGAATTCAAGACATAATCTTCTTTACCCCCATTATGTAACACCAGTTCAATTTCTTCTTGCTAATCTGGGTCAATCACACCACTCAATTCAGTGACACCTTTCCTGACCTGTTGATCCAATGGCACTAAAAGCCTAAATTGGCCAGGGGGCATTCTCAGATGCCAGTTCAGTGGAATCCGTGCTATGTTTCCAGGTGGGAGAGTTCCTTCCTTTGGGACCAGGACCTCCAGGCCCGAAGCACATAGGGTTGCAGGAACAGGAAGCAAAAATGCTGCAAGTGGGTCATTAGGAGAAATAATAAATGGTGCCACTTCAGTTTCCACCCCTTGGTTCCTGGACCCATGGATTCTGCCTATTGGAAACACAGGACCATATATTGGCCACCAGTTTAAAGCATATTAAGCTTTCTGGAGAACACTGACCCAGACTTGCAAGTTGTTGCCATGTAGTTTGTGTCGCAGTTGTGTCTTTAGGAGTCCATTCCTTTGTTCTATCAAGCCAGATGCTTCAGGATGATGAAGAACATGATTGGACCAGTGGGTTCTGTAGGCATGGACCCATTGCTGCACTGAATTTGCTTTGAAGTGAGTTCCTTGATCTGAAACAGTGCTATGTGGGATGCCACAGTGGATGAGGTATTCTGTAAGTCCACGAATGGTGGTTTGGGCAGAAGCATTGCGTGCAGGGAAGGCAAATCTATATCCAGAATAGATGTCTATTCCAGTCAGAACAAAACGTTGCCCTCTCCATGATGAAAGCAGTCCTATATAATCAACTTGCCACCAAGTTGCCAATTGATCTCCCCGAGGAATGATTCTGTATCTTGGACTTAACATTGGTTTCTGCTGCTGGCCAATGGGGCACTCAGCAGTGGCTGTGGCCAAGACAGCTTTGGTGAGTGAATGTCTGTGTTGCTGTGCTCATGTGTAACTTCCATCCCTGCCACCACGTCCTCTTTGTTCATGTGCCCATTAGGCAATAATAGGAGCGGCAGAGGAAAGAGGAAAGCCAGTCTCCAAATGGGTGTCATCTTATCCACTTGGTTATTAAAATCCTCCTCTTCAGAGGTAGCCTTTTGGAGAGATCCATCTATATACCTCTTCCCCACACTTCCTTGTCACCAATCTTCCAATCATGTTCAGAGAACCCAGCCTCTTCCTCAGCTCTCTTCCTCATCTTTTTTTCTGAAAAATTTACTTGCAAGGAGGAATAGAATAGACAATATTTTCCAATATTTATAGCAGTCATAGAGGATCCCAGATGATGCAGTGATTAATGCACTTGGATGCCAACAAAAATTGCTGTGTCTTCCTACCACTCTACTGGAGAAAGATGTTACAATCTTCTTTGGTAAAGATTATAGCTCTGAAAAATCCTATGAGGAAGTTCTACTAAGTTCTAAAATATCAGTATGAATCGGAAATGAATTGTTTTATTTTATCTATCTATCGATCGATCTATCTATCTATCTATCTATCTATCTATCTATCTATCTATCTATCTATCTATCTATCATCTATCAGCATCTATCACCTATCTATCTATCTAGCTACCTACCTATCTGCTTATCTAGTATGGCTATCATCAGATGCTTGGTAGTGTTCAAAGCAGCCCAGTTACTCATCAGAACTTCGCAGTTGAAAATCAACAGCTGCTCTGTGGAACTAACAATGTGGAGATGTGTTTCCATAAAGATTTCAGACTTAGAAACCTTATAGGCAGTCTAGAGGGTCACAAGTCTGAAGTGACCCAACAGCAATCTTTTTCTGGATTTTATTGCTTTTAGATATAGGCTTAATTTTCTGTAACATTTGCATAGAATATCATGAATGAGCTGAAGTAAATCTGTAAGAGGCCATAATTTTAACTTAGACTATTCTTTTAAAATAGATTATTTAGGAAAACAGATAAAGTCCTGTAATCTATGAGCCTTCCAAATCATTTTTGCCTCTCCATAGTATTTCCTGATCTAAAATTTTCTAGGTTATTATGCAATTTTCCATTCTAAAAGTGAACCTTCTTTTCTGTCTCCTTTGAAATTTGTCTAATATTATTCAAAGTATTAAAAACAATAACCACTTGACCCATAAGGACCACTATAACACCTTGTTATGAAAATCCTCAGGTCCTACAGTCTTGAATCTATTAAATTTCCTGCCAGATCTCCTCCTTATGAAGCTTGATTTCTTGCTCTTTCATCTTTGATGAGATCTGTCCCATTTCCAAGGCATTTTAGTAACTCATGGTTCTTTTTAAAAGTTATCTCCTCAATTCTCCATTATCTTATAATAAAGAATGAGAAGCCTTATGCCCTTGTCCTTCTGATAGTGTGAGATGAGTCAGATTGTGCCAGCATAATATTTTTCTATGATTTAGCAAAATCCTTGACTTTCATATTCTAAAATATGACTGGTACTGACTAGGCAGTGGAAATTTTCTGCTGTACTTTGTATTCTTCCTTTGTCTTTCTGTCTTCTCCTGGGGGTGGGGGGTGAGTGGATGAGAAAAACCCAAAATGTCTTGCAAATTACTGTAATTCATTGGTGAATGAATGTTTAAGTGTGTGGCTGACATAAGTTTCAAGTTTTGATTTTCTTTAATTTACTTTGTGAAATATTTAAATAAACTTATTGTCTCCACAATTGTTCATCAAGTCAATTTATTTTGATCGAATTAGCATTTGGTGATTTTCCATGTGTTTGATTAAAGGTGAGAAGAGACATCTGAATTCAGACTGACAATTCTAGGAGAAGGCATGTTTTCTCTGATTCTCAGGATGAAGGTCATTATCTCTTTGCACTTCTGCTATTAGGTGATTTTCATGTAAAGACATTTTTCTCCTTCCACGTCTGCTTCTATAGCTTGCTTGTTTAATTTCTTTTATATTTCAAGTGAGGTTCTCTTAATGTACACCATATGCTAATCCTGGCTCTTAAATATAATAAAGATAATCCAATAACAATTGAGATTATAACCCTAGGCTTAAAACCCCAAATAGTTCCATTGAGTTGATTCTGGCTCACAATGACACTTTATAGTATATCTGACACTATATCTTTATGAGAGCAAATAGCCTCACCTTTTTCCTGAAGATGCTTGTGAGTTTGAAAAGCCGGTCAGACCTTGGAAACAATTAGGCTTTGGCTTTGCAATTATTAGCCAAACACATAAGATAGGCATAGAAGTTATGATTTACAATGTATACTTAAAGGGGACATAACTCAGTCCATGTCACCACGTAAATGTGAAAATAAAGTGGGATATTTAGTAATGTCCAACCTACTTTAGTGGATAGGACAAAAATACTACCAATTTTCTATTTGCATGTGAATGATGGATGTGTATCTATAGTGTTGAAATAAATTTAGATGATAATTTAGCTACTAAATATTTTGCCCCAATACTGTTTTGAATTAAAAATATATAAAATAAATCACCAAATTCTCAGTTAATGTTTAATTGACACATCTGAAATTCATCATGTGATTCGACCCAAAAGTCTTGCAGGTAAAGTGCCAGTCTTTATTCAGAGAATACTTTATAACAAAGATCTAGGCACTGATCTCTAAGACATCAGAGCTCTTGGATAGGCTTCTGGCTTTTACTGCTGACTTTCTTACTTTCAAGATAAGGCTTTGACGCCTTTGAGAATTAATTCCTAAGGAGCAGACAAGGTAAACATTTTCATATACATAGTTATGCCCACTTAGGGTATCCTGAACTTTGGGAAGCCACCTATCTAATTACTGCATAAAGAACCATGGGCTCCATTCTCTCTGTCTCATTCTGTATGCTGCAGCAACATGTTGTCTGTGGGGAAACACATAAAAGCTCTCTGCCTCTCCAGGGGGGAGTAGGCTTTAGTCTCCTTTCTTATGAGACCTGACAAGGGCATTCTTCTGTGGTGTAGCTTTGACCTGTGGGCTGCAAACCTGGCCGAAATGACTCTGAATATCTTGAAAGATACTCTGAAAGAGTATCTTGAAGATACTTGAAAGAGACTCTGGAAAGAGTCTCTTCTAAGACAGCAGTCTGTTCCTTGAAAATATATAAAGAAAAAAATTTTACATTTATACAGAAAACACAACTTAGAATCTAGGCTACAATTTACTAATCCAGTATAGTCCAATAGAGTCTCACGTATAGAGAAGCCATGGGACAGAGAAGAATTGCCTTATAGGATTTCTAAGGCAGTAAACCTTTCTCTAAACAGACTGCCCTGTCTCTCTTTCACTGGATGACTGCAGTTGTGTGCCATGGAACCGGTTCTGATGCATAGCAATGCTATGTGAAATAGAATGCAGCACCACCCATGCCTATGCCATCCTCATGGTTGTTCTTACGTTCGAGCCTGTTGTAGCAGTCGGTAGTTACATAATTCCGTGTCAATTTGAGGATATAAAAATGCAAGAGTGGAGTCTAGTCAGTTTCTTAGGAGCCCGATGGTGGCCTTCTCATAAGGAAAGTCCCGGGGACCTCCCCCCACCTCTTTTTTCATACCTTCCTGCTGGCAAGCCACTCACAGCCCTGCCCAGCCCTGCCAGGTCCATGGGTACACATCCACACCCAATGGATTCACAAGACTCTACATCCACCAGCCTGTGACCTGCCTGCCTTCTACATCATCGCATGTGGCTGCATAAGCTGGAAGAGAGAATTATGGACTAGTATTGGACTTATGGTCTTGATTTGGACTGGTCTGGGATGTTTACTATATATGTATATATACATATATATAATTAGTTCTTGATATAAAGCCCTTTCTCACACATGTTTGAGGATTTGTCACTGGATTTGTCACATGTCACTGGATTTGTTTCTCTAGTCAACCCTTCCTAACGCAGGGTCTTCCTCATTTTCACTGTCCCTCTACTTTACCAAGCATGACACCCCTTTCTAGTCATTTATCTCCCCTGAGAACGTATCCAAAGTACATTAGATGATGTTTTGCCATCCTTCTCTTTCTTTAATTTAAAATCACTTTATTGGGGACTTGTACATTGTTTTTCACAATACATAAATACATATGCTGTGCCAAGCACTTCACATGTCTGTTGCTGTTATCATTCTCCAAATATTCCCTTTTCCACTTGAGCCTTTGATATCAGCTTCCCATCCTTTCCCCCTCTGTTCCTGCTCTCCCTCCCCTACCAACCCTCAATATTTTATAAATTATTATTTTTATGTCATACTGTACACTGCCCAACCTCTCCCTCAGCCCACTCCTTTGATGTCTGTTCTCCAGATAGGAGGTTATGTGTAGATCCTTGTAGTTGCTTCTCTCTCTCTACCCCACCTTCTCTCCACCCATCCGGTATCTCCAAAAGAACAAGAATCACATACTACAAATGAGGAGAGAGCAGGGTGAGGACCCAAGGTTCCCATTGGTGGGTAATTAGTCATCACCTTACAGGGGAGTCACAGGGAGGAGATAGACCAGTCAAGGGACAGAGAGTTAGTGATGAAGGATACAACTTCTCTCTAGTTCCTACAGGCTTCCTCCCCACAACTGTCATGGTCCCAACTGTACCTTCCGAATCCAGCTGGTATGTTGAGAAAGTATATTGGTCAAGAGGGGAGCTGGAGATATGGGGAACCCAGGACAGATGAGCCCCTATGGGCCATCCTTATCTTTAAGGAACATTTTAACTATATCTCTCTAAGACAGATTTGGTTGTACTTTTGACAGCCCATAGAACTTTCAATATTCATAAGCACCATAATTAAAACTAACAAGTTGTTCTTTGGTTTCTACAGTCAGTGTCCAACTTTCACATGCATATGAAGAAGGAAAAATACCATAGCTTGTGTCAGGTGCACCTTAATCCTCAAAGTAGATCTTGGCTTTTCAACGCATAGCAACTGGGGCTTTCTAATCATTGACTGTGATAGGTAGATTTTGTGTCAGTTTGGTGGGGTCAGGATTCTCAATGGTTTGTCAGTTGTTGTTCTTAGGTGCCATTCAGTTAATGTCACAGTGACCCTATGTAGAGCAGAATAAAATGCTGCATGACCCTCGGCCACCTTCACAATCATAAGCACACACACTCCCATTGCTGCAGCCACTGTCTCAATCCATCTCCTGGAGGGCCTTCCCCTTATTTATTGGACTTCTTCATTACCAAGCATGATATTCTTCTCCAGGGACTTTCCTCTTCTGACATGTCTAAGAATTTGACACAAAATCTTGCCATCTTGTTCTCTAAAGAGCAACATCCTTCTCCAGCACCACAATTTAAATGCATCAACTCCTCTTTGGTCTTCCATATCCAATGTCCAATTTTCACATGCACATGAGACCATGGAAAATATGGTGGCTTAGGTTAGGTGTACCTTAGTCCTCAAAGTCGCATCCTTGCTTTTCAGTATTCTAAAGAGTTCTTGCACAGCAAATTTACCTATTGGAGCACATTTTTTCATCTCTTGACTGGTACTTCCATGAGCATTGACTGTGGATTCAAGCACGACAAAATCTTTGACAACTTCAAACAGGGACTTGGTTGAAGTTGGACACGGGTGGACTTGGATACTTCTACAACTGTATGATCCATTTTCTTGACCTAAATGTCTCTCTGTAGGTATACACAATATGTAAACATCACTGGCTTTGCTTTTTGAGTAAGCTCAGCATACGGCACTAATATTTTGGTTAGCATTGAAGAGCTGGGTCATGGTAACACCCCTTACACAATTAAGTAGGTTTATTTAATTAGACACGTGATTTAAGCTTTTTGAATTTCATTTTGCAATACTAATAGTAATCTTTCTTCCCCTCCATCTCACAGGCTGCTATGGTGACATAACAAGATGGTGGAAGAACAATAATTTGGGAAGCTTTCTAATCCTTAATGGAGAAAAACTTGCTCAATAAATACCCATTATTTTGGGCTAGATGTTGAAATCTTAACCTTTGGTAGTTATGAATATGATCTTATTTGGACAATAGATTTTGAATATATTTTCAATTAAGACTTCATCTTATGTACTTTGGATATTTTATCAGGAAGGGATCAGTCCATAGAGGAGCACTTCATTCTTACAACAATATAGGGTCAGGAGATATGATGGATCAATACAGTGGTTGCCACAAGAGACTTAAATATCGCAGTGAATGAAAGGGCAGTAAAGGAGCAGGCAGTGCTTCCTTCCCTTGTGCATGACTTCATTGTGCCCCAAACTGTCTTGATAGAACCTAGCAATAACAGTAATCAATTATTTGGGTAAAGGAAATGCAATATAGAGTAAGAAGGACGCTCACACACAAAAATCATAGTCAAGAAAAAATAATGGGAAGAATGCAGTACTTAAAGTGATAGGTAAATACTGTTAGACATACTATCCTGCACTATTGGTGTTATCAATAGACACACAGGTTGAATGGATGAGTATAGAAGGAAGAGTTAACATATGTATATATATATATATATATTTGACACAGAACATCTTTCACATGGGTATTTATCCTTGCTGCAAATGTATGACTATGTGTTTGAAAATAGGTACATATGATGGAGTATACAAGGGGAAAATTATGAAAATTTCTTAAACATAATCAAATATTTCAAGGAAATGAATTGTTCAACTTTAAAAGCAATTGTTAAGAGGCTCGGGACCCTAGTCGATTGGTAGAACATATTCCACAAAGTCAATGTGCTACAATAGGTGTCCTAAAATCTCTTGAGTGGCCATCTAATGTGATCTTTTTCTGCTTCGAGAAAAGAATGGTGATTAAGAGTAAAAAGCACATAGGAATAATTAGTCCAATGGAGTCATGAACCAGTTTTACATGTAGAATAGCGAATGGGGGGACCCTCAAGAATGTGGCCTGTAAGGTCTGAAAGGAAACTCATATCCATGTCTTACATGAGATAGCTTTATTAGCATAAAAGTAACACTAGGGAGATTGGCAAACCTTCCGATAATCCACCAATTTAGGTCAAAGAAACAACATTTACTCACAGGTAAAGTTCAGAAGGGTTATGAAAGAAAGACAAATGAAAACAAGAAACATAGGGAGAAAGTGAGATAACTGAGGTTTCATTGAAGAGGTTGCAATGAAAAAGATGAAAAATGTGTACACATTTTTCTAAATGAAAAACTGATAATCTGCTGCAAATCTTCTAGAAATTCACACTAATTTTTTAAACCAGATTCCTTAAATAAGATCATGCCAGGGTAGAGTGTGTCCTAAATTTAATTTTACTTGTGTCTTTAAAAAGGAGAAAGAGACAACAACAAACAAACAGAGAAGAGCAGTCATACAAAAATGCCAAAAACTGCTTGAGGTTACCAGAAATAGGAAGTTTCAAAAGGAAAAGTAAGTTTTCCTGTAGATCTTTGGGAGACCTTCTGCCACCCTGAATTTTGTCTA